>CAVNYN010277578.1:0-22494 GCA_963692815.1 Nyctanthes arbor-tristis
CTACAATTTTGTAGATGATTGAAGCTATAACATCTGAAAAGCAAGGCAAGCCAGGAGTTGGATCGTGCTCGTGAAATGGAGTAGAGTTGTGCATGTAGTATAAATATGCCTTTGAAGTTACTTTAAACTTAATAGTTTCGTGCTCACCTCTATAGTATGTATGTTTTTACATCTTATACATATAAGAAATTTGTGAGTTATAATCTTGATATTGATTTGAACTCTACTTTTCCTGTAAAAGTTTTCTAATGACTTGGCGCATTTAAGTAATCAATGAAATATATTTATTAATACAATTTCTTGTGTTTTGTTATATTTCTTGAAAAGCCTAGATTTAATGTTTTCTTTAAAAGTTTAACAATTTGTTAACTTATATAATTAGCTTTGTTTATTAAACCCTGTAAGACAAGATAAAATTGGATTATTCTGCACGTCCCCTCCCCGTTATTTGAATAAAAGCTTCCACTACAAATTTGTAAATTTCCCTAAAATATTCGGAAATATTGTAAAGTTAGCGGGGGCATGACAAGGTCCCTATATAATGCGCCACCTATGTGGTCGTTCGGGAAAATATACCGCTTGGGGAAGTGTACCCCTAGTATGTGATTAAGGGCTCGGCGGCTGGCTGTCCAAGTAGATATACTGACGCAGTGATACGCGCCCGGCAGCTCGACGAACTGGGTATATATATTGGACGCAGTCGTGGAGGCCCAATCATCGTATATTGGCATGGCCAGGTCTTGTCTATTGATATGGGTAAGTCTTTGGAAAAAAAGGCATGCGAGCGCTATATATTGACATGCCTTATTTATGATAAGCTCATGTGGTGCTTTACATGAGGGGTGCAGGCCCTGTGTGTATGCTTGGTTGAATGTGTGAGAGCATCACTTCATCTGTTAGATATATAATCCACATGATATGCCATGAATGTTATTATATTTACTGAGTCTTTATGACTTACGTAGTAGCTTTATAATGTAGATCTATATTTCAACAGCGCGGAGCACTGGAAGTTCAAGGGAGGTGTGACTGACATACGCTGCGCCATACCGATTTCATTGATAAATCATTATACTCCGCTGTGTCGAATAAAATACTATATTTTCGAGGGGCTGGGAGTTACAAATGGTATTAGAGCATGGTCCTCTGACCTATCAGCGTATGTCAGTTTAGACCACACCAACTCCCAACAATTATGTTACAAATGTGTTTCCAACAATTATTTGTGTTGAAGCATAGAAAACAAATTTGATATGATTTTTTTTGTCCATCTTACATAAATTTATTTATGTATATGAATTGTAGCATAATAGTTATATTGGTAAATGGAAATCATCTATACTAAATTGTATGTTTCTTTTGGTAAGTTTTTATTAATTTATTGTTTATTTGACAATTTTTTTTAAAGGAAATATCTCGACTAGAAATTCCAAGATTAAGATATGAATTTTATTGATATATGAAAACGGTACATGGAGGGAGACGCATGACCCTTGCCTCTAATAAGCATGCAAGTACATTCAAGTGTCAACAAGCATCTAATCACTAGAAATGCACGCAAGTAGAGGTACAACCTCCTGTTACAATTCACTTAATCAAAAATAAAGGAACAAACATATGAATTGAAACCAATTAAGCATTTTTTTTATCATTCTAATATGAGGTATATGCAACCGATCAGTGAGCTTGATTCCTCTCAGTTCTTCATGTATAGTTCTTACGCAGTAAAGCACTTTAATCCTATCTCTTCCTATCCATTATTGGCCATGAAATCAGCTGCACTCCGTAAGTGATGAATCTGAATATGATGATATCTGATCATATCCCTAACGTCCATAATAGCATGTTGGATCTTCCAAGGGCCTTTATGTTGTATATTATTAATTATAGGGTTCTTTCAATATTATTGATTTAGTGACGGAAATTTGGGGTTTACGCTTGAATCATTTTTTTTTTTTAACATTTGTTCCCCCCCAACCAAAAAAAAAAAAAAATGTTTTTTATACTCTTAAAATTTTTCATGCGAAGTTGATAATTAAGGTAGTCTTTTTGTTCATTTAAAGATACACACTCATTGTGAAATGGCTTTAGAATATGAAAACATGTACATAACAGTTGTAAACATCCTCATTTGTCGTTGCTTTTATTATTGAACTATTTTATACATTTTTTCTTAAAAACTTTAGGGGGAAAAAAAAAGAAGAAGAAAAAACTTCTGACCACACATAAGAAAATTCATGGTTTCGCCATTGACTCTCGTGGTTATTATTTATTATTACATTGATATGTCTTTTCCCTAGACTTGTTGATTTACAATTGATTTCTATTTTCATTTTAATTTGCTCCATTATTTTCATTTAATTTACGTACTAGTAACAAGTCGGTAAGCTGAACATTTATAAACTTATTAAATCCATACCCACCTTAGATCCAAAAAAAGGGGAAAAAAATCCATACCCGCCTATGTCTTTTTATCAAGCAGGTTTTATATCATATATTTTGTCCTTATAATTAGTAATAGATGAATTAATTGACAATCAACGGTTGAAGTGTAGAAAACAAATTTGACATGAATTTTTTTGTTCATCTCACATAAATTTATAACTAACAAAAGCTTATTTTCTTGCCTTGTAATCAGAGTTGGTTCTTGTCTCTTTATGTGCCACTAAAAGGGATTTGGCTGGATTATTGAGTTAGCTCCAGGTTACCTGCCGGCGGTATATAGAAGCTTTAGAAAAGCAGGAGGCCTCTGTATTGCTGATGAGATTCAGACCGGATTTGCTAGCATCAGTAGCCATTTTTCGGGATTTGAGGCCCATGGTGTTGTGCCTGACATAGTCACAATAGCGAAGGTCGATTTTGTCTAATGAAGAGTAAAATACAAGCTTAATCTCCTTGCCCCTCCCCTTACGACAAAATGTTGATTCAATTTTTTTTTCTAGTGCAGGGCATTGGAAATGGAGTTATCCTTGGTGCAGTAGTGACAACTTCTGTGATCATCGAGGTTCTGACATGCCGAACTTACTTTAACACTTTTGGAGGAAATTCTGTATGTACTGCAGCAGGGCTCGTTGTTCTCGGTGTGATTGAAAGAGAAAAACTTCAGGGGAATGCTCATATTGTTGGTTCCTACCTGAAAGAGCGTCTCAATTCCCTCAAGGCCAAGCATGAAGGTAAGTTTTCTTTGCTCCGAGTCCAATTATCACAATGAGTTGTAGTGAATATTGTGACAGTCTCATTCCTACATCGTTTGATCAATGGACAAGTGAGTTATTTATAAGCTAAAAGACCTGCTCCAACTGGACATGAGCCCTTCCTGGGTGGCCGGCTATCCAAACACAAGTCTCTAAATAGGCTACGTATGTGGTGGGTGACTGGTTTGTTTTTATAAGCAGTCATAGGGGAAGTGGACTGATGCTCGGCGTTGAACTAGTCATTGACCGACATCTGAAAACACCCGCAAGGGCGGAAACTCTACATTTGATGGAGCTAATGAAAGGTAGCTGTCTTTTCTCATTTCTTTATCTCGGTGTTAAGAATGCATCATTCTTACAAAAATTAACTTCCATTTGACATCAAGTTATGGGATTACTGATCGGAAATGGAAGCTTCCACTGCAATGTTCTCCTAATTACACCTCCCCTTTGTTTCTCTAAAGATGATGCTGGTAGGATTCTACTACATATCACATCCACACAAGTTAATTACTTTGCCTTCCCTGTAATAATTATCTGTTTCAATGCAGACTTTCTTGTTGAAGTGATGGACTTCTCAATGATGAAGTTATGAGGACCCTATTCAGCTTTTATGCATTTTCGAGCCGAAGAAACCCCCTTTCTTGGGTGGCGACGAACCTATCATGATACTTTTTCCTTGAGGATGCATTCATTTGAGACCTTTAAAAACTTTTGAAGATTTACAAAATCTTGAGGAATTCAATTCAAACTTTTCAAGACTATAAAAATCTTGGTGTATTCAATTTTTCACAAAGTCTCTAAAATTCACAGGTTTTTCCCCCTTAAGTTGCATTTTTATGCGAGATTATGATAGTTCTCAACCTTCTCTTATTCAATCTCAATTGTTGCTTAACTACAAAAGACTATGTCCTGATTAAACCAAGAAAGCAATTAATCTCCAAAGAAGAGAGAGTTTGATACATGATTCTTGATACAAGAAGTATGATTTATAGATCTTACAGCATTTATGCCAAGGCAAAATAAAATAACAAACAACACGTTCTTCTTCTGGATAGATTGATCAGAACAACAACATTTACCCATCATGGCGAGCAAACATCGACGACATGGGAGAGTGCCGGCTAGGAAGTGTGTTCGATCTCTGTAAAAACATGCCGGAAAATCGAAAAACTGAATTGAGTAGGAGAGCCAAGTCTACAAACACAAAGGAAAGCTCGTCGTATATGTTGATGATCTTCCTCAACATTACATGCATAACTACGCACAATGCATTCCCAATTCTTGACATTTTATTGTATGTATGACTTCAGCTTCTACTTACTTGCACTCTGAAACAACCATAAGGTGGAATGGTAGATTAACAAACATGCGCTCAGGTGCTGTACTTACTAAAATGCCCTTTGCCCATTTTCTAATGTTATTTTACTCAAAAATATAATCAATAATGCTATTTTGTCTAAATTAGAGACCGTTCTCCAGTCTAATTAACATTTTCTGATTTGATGCATAGTTATAACAAAGAACTAAAAGATAATGTCCGGACCACCATTTGATAGAAAACGCAATGAATTTTAAATCGATGCATGCCACGTGCATGTATTTCAAGTTTATGTGGTATGCTATTGGCCACATGGGATGATAGGTTTTATTACAAAACTTTCAAAAGGTATTTAAATACTGCTTAAAAATGAAAATTGATACTTAGATGTAGAAATGGTTAGTTAATTGGTTAATTGAAACACCTATAATTATTTTATATTTCTTAATGGTTAGAAGTATCGAGTCTTCAGTATTGATTTTTCTATTATTTGCCCATGAGAGATGGCGAGAGGATGATGTGTGATGTACAAGGGCTATTTTTGTCATAGCAAAAGTTGCCAGAACAGAGCAGGTACAGGGATTATGAGATGAGGACATAATGGAGACATCCTAAGAAGGAATACGCATTAGCAGCCGTCGGTACTCCAAACCCAGTTCGGTTTCGCATGAAATATGTCGACATTAGGTATGTTTATTCATTGTATTATTCGGAAAATATTGTGGTGTTAGTCCAAACTAATTGATTCGCTGCAATCTCGTCCTTAATCTTTTTTAACGTTGTGGTCTTGATTCATTGATTTAGACAAAACTATTACCCAGTGGTGGACTGTACTGATTTTGGTCGTTAAATGAGTCTTTACATCTATATGGAAATGATCTGGAATCAAATGACTGGTTCCGCAATGATTTGACCCGATAGAAAAAATAAAAATAAAAATTCTTCCCTCTATTTTTATGTATTAACAACCAATTCTTCCACAAGTATCTCAACAACCGAACTTTGCAACTAGATGCTTGTTCTACTATTATATTATGATGATATTATTGACATTCTATAGAAATAAGATAAATAGAGACGAGTAGTCAAAATTTATGTAGCATATCCAAATCAAATATAACACTTGAAAGTGATTGATTTGACAAATTTTATTTTGAAATAAGCTTGAAAGGTTAAGAAAAGACTTTCTGATTGATATGTATTGCCAATTGGGTATAAATAATAATGAATAAAAACATTTTTCCTTGTAAATTTCAGAACACCGCTACCTGTCCGTCCTCCGTTCAACCAACTCTAATTCTTGAAATATTTAAAAAAAAAAAAAAAGCAAGGGGAAAAGGAAAAATTTTGGAAGTTTCAAGCCTCACCGATAAGCCATGCTTTTTGCCCTTTCCGCTTTACCTTCGATTTTATGTTACTATTTACTAGTGAAAATGATGGAAGAATGAGCGCATTCTCACAAAACATGTGAGGTTCACTGCATCTGAGGCCGACCCTCATGTAAGAAGCATTCATTTTGGTTTGGTTGGGTTCGGTTTTTTTTTGGAAGGGGGTGGGGGTAAATAAAAAAAAAAAAAAAAAACTACCATTGAAGCACATTTCATCTCATGTAAGTCTAGATACACGCTATGTAGTTTTTTGTGCACCCACATTGCCGAGTCACCTTCCAAAAGTATCACACACCTACTAACTCTACTATTTACTCTTTAAGCTTTATTAAGAAAAAACATTTCCAATGGTCCCCCTATATTTGGGGGATTATTTTCCTCCAACCATCTCCTATCACCTCCCTCAAATATTTAGGAGAGGTGAATAGTGTCCCTCCGTATTAAATATGGGAGAGGTGAATAGTGTCTTTTCAAATATGGAGGGACATTATTCACCTCCTCCATATTTGAGGGAGGTGATACAATTACAAAAATGACATTAGTTTAATTATGACAATGTCATTTGTAAATTAATTTCGATTTTTAACATATAATTGTTCCAATTTTGAGTTTTTAATGTTAATCGATTCTCGCATCATTTTTTTTTAAAAATAAGTTATTTAATAATTTAGATTTTCTTTTATGCGCAACGATATTCTTTATTTGACTTCTTTCGAGATATAAATTATTTAACTCTAACTAATTATAATTATCATACAAATTAAGTATGATTTTAATTAAATAAAAATGTTATTTCTATTATTACTCAATTAAAAGAAATAAAAAAATGGATTCTCCTAAGTATAGTGGAAACCATTGGAGATGGCCTAAGATCCTCAAAAAGGGGAAAACTACTTCCAAGCTCCAAGCCTAATACGGATTGGAGTCAATTTTAGGGCTTTGGACTATTTGTTGAGTAGGGTTCTTGGGCGCTCCAAATCTGGTCCAGTACTCTTAAGTTGTCCTTTGACCAGCCCACAACATTGCTGGACTCGGCTTAAGCTGAGCAGTTGTCCGAAATACAATATTCTTTCTTTTCTTATTTTTTTTCCCTTTTATTATTAACCCCGCTTGTATAAAAGTATGCAAGATTTTAGATTGTGTACACAATTCTCATGTATTTACTTAAATGTATTTCAATAACAACTTTTAGATGTGTATTGTATCTCATATGTTAGACATTTGTATGCATAAATGACACTCTTCAAATACAAGTGCTTATTTTTTTTGCCGATAATAGTAAAGCTGCAAGGCATTCATGTCTAGGGATATCACGCTTCAAGGAAACTTTTGATTCTGATAGGATTAAGCACATTTTATGAAGTAGATGATTCTAAACATTGAGGTACATAGTATGAAGTGGTTTATGTAAATCACTATTAAGAAGAGAACAAAGTCTTTTTATATGATTCGGCGTCCACATATTAAAACCTGATCACATTTGTCAAGTACTAAAGTAGCTAATTTAACTAAAAAAATACATCGTAATAAAGAACCCGACAAGATATAAGAAATGAAATGAATGAATTCAAATGTGTAAATGCATCTATGTATAGCACTGAATGAGCTCTATGACAATTACAAACATCAAACATGCATAGTCTGACCTTTTGCATACACAAGTGTCAAAGGCTCAAAAGCTTCTGGGTGGGGAGAAATTTCTAGTACTCCACGAAAAATGAACACTCAGTACTCCAAGTCCATCAAAAACTGACATGTATGTTCAAAAATCAAATTAAATAATAAATTAAAATCTTTGAATCCATAGGTACGATCAAAAAAATTTTCCCTGTAGTTAATTATTGGCTGCATGACACATTAGGGCACTCTCTTTGGCTTGTGCTGCGCGCTGCCGGCCAACAATCATTTTACAAGACAACCTGCAGGTTAGGTTAGAGCCTTACATAAGCTGTAAAAGCTAAGGACACGAGAAGTAGATCCTTCTATGAATTGATGGGGACAACCAACTTGATATTCAAGCCACTTTGAGTAACCTTGAAGAAGAAGTTAGTAACAACAGCTTGGAATGTGTCAGTTTTTTGTGTACATGTCATGCGGCATTGTTTTAAAGGAGAGAAACTTAGGAAAGGTGCCCAAGTTCCAAGAGAACCAGATCAGGGTACCGGACCAATTAGGAACTTACACATAGGTTTTTGGGCCTCATTTTTGAAATCTTAAACCCATTTGTGAATTGTTAATTGGTCTAGAGTACTGTATTAAGATACTCCTGAGGTAGTAGCTATTTCTCTACTAAGAGGACAAAATGAATGATTTTAATGGAAAAAAAAACTTGTACATTGCATGTATGAAGAAATTTATAAATTTTCTATCAAAAAATTGTTTATAAAAATAAATAAAAAAATATCACATGGAGGTTGCATGTGAGTTCGGATTTAATACTATATATTATCACACCATATAGTACTATATAATCATGTGGCGTATATTAAGAGACGTTATATGAGCGGAGAAACTACAACCATGTGACATGTGTTGATGTATGTTACATAGTTATATGGCATTACATGGTGCCATACATATAATTTTATATCATTTTTAGGCTCATGCATCCACACCCTCTTGTGGCTCCTCTTATGATAAGCGGAGTTTCCATCAATCGCAAATCTTCAGCAAATAAAAAAACTAGCTGCATATAAGGTGTTAAATTGTAAGTAGAGCTGGGCATCAGATCGGTCAGGCCGGGTTAGGCCGGGGCCTGAAACTGACCAGACTAAGAGTCAGGTCGGGTCAGGCTGGGGCCGGTTTAGGTCTGGTCAGGTCGGGCCGGTTTTGGGCAACCAAACCCGCGGACCGGACCAAACCGAACCGACTCGGTTCGGCGCCCTATAACCCGTGAACCGAACCGGGAAGGAAAAAAAACCAAACCGAACTGATTTGAACCAGTTAGGTTTGGTTTGGGTTGCCGGTTTGACAGTTTTTATGCCCAGGCCTAATTGTAAGTAATGTTATTTATCACTGTTAATAATAATTATTATTGTATTTATTTGAAATAGACTTAATTAATGGTACATACATATAATTAAACGACATAATACAATAAAATGATAATCTCACCATTTATACTAGTCAGTTTTCTTTCCCATATATATATGAGCAATTCTAGAGATACATGTAAATATGACATTAATATGTGACATTCTCATGTGACACACATTTATTAGGTGATGATGACATCATTGTTTTTTCATTATCCATTACAAATGTATCACATATATAAGATCACTTATTTATATCCTATTTTCATGTCTCTCTAGAATTTTTCTATATATACTAGTCAATTCTCTTTACCGCCTGTGTATGTTGATTGTTGAACTTTATCCATAATTTCACCTTTAGATTGTAATCACCTCTTTTTCAACAATTTTTTTCCCTTTTTTTTTTTTTTCTTTTGACAGGCCTTTTTTCAACAAGAGTCTAATGATGTTGTCTTCCTAACAAAAGCATATCCCTTGATGCTTTGCGGCTAATTACTTAACCAACATTAATTATAACTATAATGACGACCAAAAGGTATAGTTGACTTTATCTTAAATATAATACACGCACGTCAATAAACGTCATATTTCCAACATTAATTAATTTTATAACAATGACAACAAAAGGTGAAAATGTTTCTGACTGCCGCATAAAAATAGTCCGCAAACATATTAAGAAACGATAGTTAATATAGAACAATTCTAGAGTGACATGAAAAAGGAACATTATTAACTGACACTCTCATGTGGTACACATTCATTGGATAATAATTATATGACTACTTTTTCATCATTCAATACAAGTGTGTCACATAAGATTGTTACCTAATAATATCCCTATTTCATGTCCCCTAAAATTTTTCATTAATATATAGTTAAAATATTTCTACTTCTGTCACATTAAGATCGTCTAATTTTCCATTTTCACCCGTCTCAAAATATAGTCTACTTTTTTTAAAAAAAAAAGTAGTTAGAATATTTATTTTCTTTTATATCCCTATTTAATGTGTATTTTTTTTTAAAGTTTTTGCAAACTCTATTTAATATGTATTATAGTTAATAAAATAATATTATTTAAAGCGAAATATTTAATAAATGAGAGGGTATATTATGGAAATAATATTAAATTTACCTTTTTAACACTATAGATAATACTTTTCTTAATACTAGTAGTATACATGTATGTTGCACGGAATAGAATAATTAGCTTCAAAATGCTTGAGATTTAAAGAACCAAATAATCACAATTTTATTGTACATTGCTCACTCATGTACACATGTTTAAGAATTATGTTTTATTGCATACAATTCTTTCACTTAACATATAACTAATTAAATTATTATTCATAGAACAGTACTTTCAACTAATAAAAATGAGAATTAATGAGGAATTTTTTAATATAAATTTAATTTAACGCTGAATAAGAAAACTAAGAAACTATGGAAAAGAGAGCATATGAAATTTACGTAACTCTAAAATTATCATACACCGATATCGTTGTTCAATAAATATAGTGCAAAAACTCTGAGAAACATTTATCGCGTGGATGATATTCATTTATCAAAATGAATTCTTTACTACGTTCTTTCGTTACCGTACATTCTTAGAAAAATTAAATTTTCGCATCTCCTCATATGGTGTCATACATTCTCTAAAGAAATCGCTATTCACTAAATCTATTTTTTTTAAACAAATTTAAAAATACACATCCTCCTATTATAAAAGATCCAAAGGAAGTAGTATTACAATAAATGATAAATTTTATTTGATTTACCCTAAACATTAATTTCTAACCACTTTTCACTCTAAAAATAATTAAAGAATTTTTTGTTTTTGTTCTATATCAGCATCATCAAATATTATTATTATTGTATCCCTTCAATCACTTTTATTACTAATATGAGAATGTATATACGATTGAAAGCAAATAAAATAAAAAGCATATAAAGAGAGTAGATACATATTTATATATTTATTTATTATTTTATTTATTTAAAAAAGATCTCTACTCGAAAATTCAAACCCAGATATAACTTTTATTTTATATATATTATAAATAAAAAAATATATATAAAAGATATTAGAAATTTAATCTGAAGTTTAATTAGTTGGAAATGTGTATATATATTATTATTAAAATAAAGTAAAATAAAAATGAGGTATATATAAGTACGATAGTGGTTTTTGCGTGAAAATTTACATATGACCATTATCATAATTTAATATGTATATAAAAGATAAGATAAGATAAGAATTGTGAAAATTAGAATTAGACCATCTTTGTGGAATGTATACATTGTTCCACAAAAATAATTTAATTTTTCTTTTTCATCTGTCTCAAAATATAATCTATTTTCTTATTAAAAAAGTAGTTAGAATATTAATTTCCTTTTATACCCTTATTTAATGTACATTATATTGTAGTCAACAAAATAGTATTATTTAAAGTGTAATATTTAACAATGAAAAGATATATTAAGAAAATAATACTAAAATTTATTTTTTCAACACTATTAATTTCATTTTTCTTAATATCTGTGAAACATGAAATTAAATCATCTTTGTTGAGAGTAGTAATTTTTTTCATATATACTCTTATGTCTTATTAATTATTTAAAAATACTTCTAATAAATGTGTAGATGATATATATAGAGTAATAGTAACGAAATACTCCCCATATCTTAAATATATATAGTCTACTTTATTTTTCACAAAGATTAAGAAAAATTATTAGAAAAGTAAATTCTACAAATGATTCTTCTAATATAGCCTTATTTAATGAAACTGATACTTAATTACTAAATATATCAAATAAGGTTATTTTGGTAAAAAAAAATAACTCATCAAATTAGAAACAGGAGTATATATTTGAGCCAGAGGAATTACATTAATTATGGCCATATATGTGAAAATAAAAAATTAAAGACATTAATTGTATCCCTAGATGTAAAAATAAAAAATTAAATACATACTCAATATAATTAGTAACTATATTTTTGAAGCAGATGAAAATAGTACATAGTACCACCTTTTATGAGAGGGAAGGAGTATAATCACCGTCTTCAGACTTCAGTTAACCGTAAAAGACTTTCGTTAAACATGCGCATGTACAAATGCCATATTTTGTCGTTCATGTGTGCTTCTCAAGGTAATCGAAGTATATTAGTGTCATGGCCAGAGCATGTTTAAAGTAGTTTTCATGTCAAAATAATTTATATTATTATACTTATTATATTTTTAAATATACAATTTACACTATAACTTGGTGTATAGTCGACATGCGCTCGCTACTCATTGAGTTCAGACTAGCTCGAAGCCTTTACTTGAGGTGGCAAATATGTAATCACTTTGTTGCTCTGTAAGAGCTCATGAACCCGCAAACTCAATATTATCCTGAGAAATGAGTAACCACTTAATTTAACATATTATTATTTAATGAAATTTGGTATGACATTGAGTAATGTATTGATATTATAATAGTAGTATTTTACTCATTTAGCAATTGTCAATTAAGGCAATACAATATCCTAAACACTGTGAGCCCCATGTATGTAAGGGTCCACAGTTGTTCTAATAATCTCTCTTCATTTGTGTGTATGGCGGGATACAATAAAACTACCAAACAAATAAATGTAATAGAGGTCGAGATTGATTGCTTTTCTTTGGTTATTGGTCTACTCTCTAATCTTGAGTTCCACCCCCTATTCTTCGCAAAATCAACTCACTCTTGGCATCGTAGCCTTGTGGTTCTTGTAACTTTGTTTGCCTGAGGCAAATAACGCTACCCACACTATTGTCACTACTTCATTAGTGTTGGGCTTTTATTGTAACCTTGTTGACCGTTCTCCATCGTTTTTGAGTTTGGCAGTATGCCGTGATTTGTAATATGATTAACCTCCCTTTTAAAAAAAAAAGGTTAGTAATTCAAAATTTATCTGGAAAATTACATAGTTGAAAATTTCACGCGTTTCATTGATTTTTTTTAACTGTGATTGGTAATTTGGAGACATAATTTGCACAATGTTGGCAACCACTTAAAAATACATTGAATTTATCAACTAATTTAAATTTCCTATTTAAACACATGACAATACAACATTTAACCATATATTTCATGTGACGTGAATTCTCACATCATTTTAATCATTACCTCTACATGATACGATTAAATATCGATACCTACATAAAATTTGAATTTTAAATATATTTAGAAACCCACATTTTTTTTAAATCCTTACCAAACCAAGACACTAATGTTTACATCAACATTAGATTTTGAAGAGTTCGAGTAATAATACAATGACACAATCCACAACAAGGTCGAAGATCTAAGATTTTCCAACCCTGAATTTTTTACCATGAGATTTTCATGAGTCTCATTTATTGCTCCTGCCCTCTAGGTAAAATCATCCCATAGTGAAAATACGTTATTTGGGTCGCTTTTGAAGTTTTCAACAAGAATAATGCTATGTAGCACCAGTGATGCTTGACACCAGTCTAGGTGGCATCCAATGTGACATTAAATGATAAGTGAAATTAAATGAATAAATAAATGATCCACTTAATTCAACTTATTATTTAATGTCACCTTGATATGGTGCCAAGCACCAGTAGTGTTAAATAGCATTACTCTTTCAACAAACACATAGATGTAAAAAGCTCAAGATTTTTTATGAGCCCAAAAAAAAAAATAAAATAAAATAAAAGCTCAAGGTTTATTGTGAATGTCAAGTAATAAACAAGAATTTCATGAGTTTGTTTATTGTGTGTTGATCCTATATAATCATCTTGCCAAAAAAGGTATGAGCAGGTCTCTTTTAAACCATGACATATTACTTTTGTTCGATTTTACCAGAAATGTTAACTAAGTTGTTATAAGCTCATAGTTAAAAAGTACCTGATGGTACGGGTCACTCTTGAAACATGACCCACTGTTTTTGTTGATTTTCATCAAATAGAGTATGCTGTTAGAAACTCATAATCCAATATTTATTTCTAAGTAGATGAAACATCACGAGTTTCTTTTATAACATGTATCTAGTCTCAATACAACTATTTCACCAGAGAGAATATGTCACATGAGGCATGCTTTATTGTTTTTGTTGTAAAAAACTTGCAAATCAAGATTCATCATCTTTGACACAACGTAATTTCTTGAGTTTCTTTCTTGCATGGAGGGATTATTACTCTTTACAAATTCTTTTGATTGTCTACAAGGTCCATTTGGGCTTTTAGGAATCAAGTGTATTTATTTATTTTTAATGTGCATGTTTTATTCAACTCGTAACTCTCACTATTTCGTTTTAAATAGTGCTCTAATGTTATAATAATAAAAGAATTGTGAATACCGCGTAAGCGTGGATTTCATGATTTTCTTTATTATCACATATATATTTAGTGATTGTTACTTTGTCGAGATTCATCTCACTAAAAACAGATATAGGCTTTGGTCACTCCTAAACCGTGGCCCCCAGTTTTTTCTTCACAAAACAAGTTATGCTGTCAAAGGGTCGTAATTCAAGATTTATCTTAAATATACAATTATATGACAATTCATGAGTTTCTTTTACAGCTTGTATCTGGTATGGATACAACAATTACACCAAAAAATACATTACTTGGCTTATTTTAAGCGTGAAAAGCTGTTTTGTTAGTATTCACCAAACATGTTACGTTTTCAAAACCTCACAATTTATATATCTATATTTGAGTGTCTTTGGTGGTTCATGAGGTTTAACAAGTAAAACTTTCCTCGTCACGGGAAAGACTTGAGTTCTCACAGGGGTGGGCCGTCCAACCATGAAGGTGGGGCCTAGTCTCACCCGTCAACCGGTTACAACTTACAACTCGTGGCAGATAACAAATCATTTTTCAAGAATTTCTGGTCTCGGCATGATAATTTCGCTAGAAAAATCTGTCATGTGGGCCCCTCTTAAATCATGACCTACATCTCTTGTAAATTTTTACCGAACATGCTACACCATAAAAACCCGTAATTAATATCTCTCCTGAATGCTTAGAGAATTGTAATTTCTTTAATAGTTTGTTCGAAAGTAAGGGTAAAAATTGAATCATTTAAAGATTTTCAGGTCTTCTTGTTGCAAAATTCATGCTTAATAACCATATATAAATCCGTATTGGACTTGTTAAATAAAAAAGTTAGGGATACGTTACAAAATAATATCCTTATATCCCCTCGTATATATAAAAAAAAGGATAATATTTTTTCACCTACATATTTCCCTCTAAATTTAGCTAGCAATTTAACATGTGAAACGACATTTTTATCCATATCAAATCAATAACTTTTGAAAAAAATAGAGTGCAGCGTAGGTTCAAGTAGTGCTTTAATTTGACACATTTAATGTGATTAAAAAAAAGTAATTGTTAAATTGAAGTTAACTTTTGTATATATTATTATACTATTATTATTTAACTATTATTACTACCAAAGTTCACTTTATTATAATCTATTATGTAGTTAACTAAAATTAGCACGTCCAGTGTGTTGCCCATTTCTAGTATTTTAACCTAGAGAGAGAGAGAGAGAGAGAGAGAAAATTTAACACGTGGGGAGAGAGAGGGAGAGAGAGGGAGCAAATTTAACACGTGGGAGATTTCAATTATCTTTAGAGAAAGAAACTTCAAAATATGAAATGTTTATTCTATTCGAGAGTGCCACATTAATGGGCACAAATTCGGTCAATTATATATAATTACTTTAAACTGCCACCTTCCGGGGTCACCTGCTTTTTTTAAAACACGTGCGTAAATTAGAAAAAATTACTCATAGTTCTCTACTCATTCTATAAAAACAGTCACCTACTTATTTTCATATAAATTATTAATATCTCAATAGTCTAATACTCTTTTTTCATCCCAAATTATAGATTACATTTCTTTTAGAAATATAGAGGAATTAATTTTCTTTTTTATATATATATCCTTATTTAATATTTATTGTTAGTAACAAAATACTAATATAGTTATTAAAGTGTAATATTAAATAAATGAAAGAAAAATTGTTCTAAATTTACTTTTTCAATATATTATTAAATAAAAGTTTTTCAATTTATGTGAAAATAGGAATATAGTTATCTTTATGCGATGGAGGTAGTTTCTTGAAGAAAAGAAAATTAAGAACTTTTTCCCTTATATGTATGCCCTTTTCATTTAAATATTATTTCATCTTAATATAATATCTGTTCCAATATTAATAAATGAAATGAAATAGTATAATAATAGGAAAATAATTTTAAATTTAATTTTTCAATGCTATTAAATTATATGAACATTTCTTAATTTACATGAAAATAGAAAAAGAGCTATATTTTATCTGACGGATTTAATAGTTCCCCATAAGATAATATTCTCAAATATTTGCTTGAGTTTAAAAAAACTTGAAATATTGTCTTGTGCTTCTCCCTTTTCTTTCCCCCCCTTTTTAACTTCAACAATTATACTCGAGTTCGTCTTTTACTTGAGGCAATCAAATGTTTTAACCTTTTACAGAATACATTGGTTTTAGCTAAAAATTCACTAGCAGTTTTAAGAGGTATACTATATAGTTACATGCCACATAAAATTTCAAATTTTTTTTAAAGAATGTGAATTTTCAAATTAATTCAACATACATCTATATGCTCACATATAAAACATAATAGTATCTTTCAAAAGTGTGATAAACCTACTACGGTTTTAGCACCTTTTTTACTTATAAATAAAACTTTCAAGCTCTTGACTCAACATTTTATGACATTTTTAGCTTTTTAGAACGCTAGTTATATGTGTCCAGTTCACCCACTCAATATGAATAGAGTTACACCGTCCGTTTTTAATGTAACACGCACATAACTGACACACATAACACACAAAGCGACTATGTGTGAACTACATCAGAAATGAGCGGTGTAACCCCGTCCTCAATGTGTGAGTGAACGAAATTGGGTTATATATACTTGGACTGTTTCTTTATTTCTTCTATTAATTTCCACCAACAGCCGCATTTTGTGAACAGTATATCAGTCTACTGTCTCGCTCCGCCGGTACGGCGGCCTGAGCCACCGCTTCCTAAAATAACACCACATGGATTTTCTTTTTCCTCTAATCCTCATCGCCTTATGGTTCTCCTTCCCTGCCGTCTTTCATTTACACCTCCAACTCCATTCTCAATTTCTCAGTCGTTCAACACACTCTGTACATCAGTTGATTAAACTCAGAAAAGACCATTTCTTTTTAGTTTAATCCTTCCCAACAAGGTTAGTTGGGTTTCTGTGGTAAGTTACCTACCAAAGCCAGTTTGATTCGGAAATTCTTGGGAGAAAAAAGTGAGAGTGTGAAAAAGAGTGAGGTGTTTTTCATGGCATTGGGCGATTTTATGGCTGCATATCGGTTCTCGGCGCCATCGAAGAGGTTCAACCACTTGGAGGGCTTCGCCCCAAGCGGGAACCACGTGAATGGCGATCACACGAGGATTGTGAGCAGTAGTAACAGCATAAATAATGGTGGTGGCGCTTGGAACTTCTCGGAGCCTAATAGAAACAGTTGTTATATGGCAGTGACGACTGACACTGCTCGCATGGCGTACTTACCGCAAACTTTAGTTCTATGTGAGCTACGGAATGATGAATTTGAAAAAGTCGTGGCCTCTGGCCCGTCTAACGGTGGTTTGATCTCCAAATGGTGGCCACGGAACCGAGTAAGCTCCTTCTCCTCTTCATTTCTCTCCATTGTATATAAAAATTCGTAGCCTGAGTTTTTCAGTTTTCAAGTTTAAGGCCGCGTATCTTGAGGCTTTTAGTTTGTTCACGACTTAAAAATTGATTTTAAGTCGTGAAAGGTTGCCTTTTTTCCCCTGTTATTTTGGTGAATAATAACAGTCGCTAAAGGTTCTTGTAACATTAGTAGATTGCGAAGGTTCTTGTAACATTAGTAGATGGATTTTATCGATAATTTTAACAGGCCAGTTATGTCATTTAGTTATAAATTTGACAGTAATGTTCGTAAAAATAGGAATTGTATAATGGTACATTGATAATCTAGAGACTGGATATCAGATCAACTAAGGTGCCTTGTTCCTGTTGCAGCAGAATCCAACATTAAGTAATCGCTTTTATTACGAGTATGTTTATTGTTATCACTTCAAGAAATATAATCCACTGAATCACCACATTGGTTTTTATTTTTTGTTTATTTATTCATTTATTATTTTTTTTTGGTGTGGGTTGGGGGGCGAGGAGAGGTAAAAGAGAAACATGATCGTCACCAGCTATTTACTGTGGATCTTTTTGGGATGGTTACATTGGGATCGCTATAAATGAGTTTGATTTTTATGTAGCTTTGAGGTTATTTACCTTGTATGTTATTAACATTGGAAGGTTTAATTATTTCTATAAATGGTTTGGAGTTGCTTTGATGATGGTGGTGTCAATTTGTAACGTGTAAGTGATTTTTTAATATAGATAACCATTTTGTGGTGGAGAAAAGTTGCGTGAGTGCTAGTTATATCATCGGTGTAGTGGTGACAAGATTATTCAACAACATTAATACTTTGAAAGGACACGAGTTAGGTTGCCAGCTAAGGTCATAGTTGTAAGTTGGAATGGCTCCATCTTTGTAAGGCAGTGTGCTATTTACTCGTCTAACTTTAGGCTTGTTGTTTAACGTGTTGCTAGAATTTACTAACGAAATTTATCGTTTAGGCGAGTTTATAAGTTTTGAACCTAAGACTCAAGACAAACCAATTAAATATTTGAAACAATTTAAAAATACAAAATTAAGATTCTAAAAGATCGTAAGCAATATAAAAAATCCATGATAGATGAAAATATACGGAACTCTAGATTAGAGAAAGTATTAGACAACAAGTTATCAAGTTAGTAATCACGAAACAAAGGTATAATTGGCTATTTAAGCAAATTACGGACATTCTCCTCCTAGTTACTGTTGGTCTTCTTTCGCTATCCATCATTGGTCTCTTCATTTCGCTTGTGCTATTTTTTAATCAATGACAGTACAGGCCTTTCTTCCCTACTCGCTAGGGCCTAGAAGTACCATTGCTACCTGTCATTTCACTTCACTCCAAAACCAGTTCTGTGTGACTATATCTCTCTGAAATTTTTAAATTAATCATCAACATCTCTCCACTGTACTACATCATTGACGTTGATTTCAAATCCTAATGTCAGATCCTAGGTAAACAAACGGCATACTGTTAGTGACATTTTTAAGGGTTACTTAGCTATCCTAAGCTCAGAAAGGAACATTGGATATAGAGAGCAGAGCAAGTGAAATTAATTGTGCATTGTGAAAACGATTCAATGTGAAATCAGACAACTAGTATCACGACCAAAAGTAGCAACTTTATTGAGATTGATGGATTAGTATGAAATTTTAAAATCCATTAAATTCTATATCGAGTACACTAATAATGCACTAAGGCTTCATCATTTTAGCCCTTGCTTGATCTTCTTTATCAAAACACGTTATAATCCCACCAACCACTGATTTAACTACTGACTTGACAACTACTCATTTATAATCACAAATTTCAAACTTCTATTTAATTTACACCACTCATTTCACCTCTTTGTAATTTCTTTTTATAAATCAACTACCATAATTTGAATCAAATAGGCACTTATGAATAATTTGTTTTAGATGGCAGGGGTATTGACATAGCACTGAGACTAAATGGTTAGTATGACCAACTGCATAATTTTTAATATTAATGTTAAATAGTTTGCCTTTTAGATTAAGCATATATTGTCATATTATTATTATAACCATGCAATTATACATTTTTGCTACATTTATGTCCTACTTTATTGGAATAGGCCTCCCAACGTGTCATGTTGCAATCTCTGAGACCTGCTAATGTTAGGTAGCTAAATTGACAATAAATGACACACAATAGCAAACTTATCAATTAAATGCCTTCATATTTATGTGCATTATCTGAAAAATACTATTTCAGGCTTGTGTATTGAAGCCTCCCTTAGTATGAGGCTTTCACAAGATACCTTAAATCCCATGCCTTACGTTCCAATGTAAGGCTTTCATCTTGATTTGCTGAGGATTTCCCCTCGGGACTAAATCTTAATGCCTTATGGTTCTTTTAGGTTTTCCTTTTTGCTTACACACACGTGCGCCCACACGCACACACAAAGCGGATGGAAGATATACACCACTGAATTGAAAGATGATGGCGAAGAATAAGAAGGAACTAATAGTTGTGAAGATGATGATTCTGATAGCTCTCTAAAAGATGCAATTTGCAGTTACATTATGAGATATTCTGAAGTCATTTCTACTTCTAGTTGTAGATTGTAATAAATTTAGTGCTTGTTAATTTGAGATCTTACATGCTATTTTATTAATATATTTTATGTTTGTTTTCAAGTTAATAAAACTATTGTTAATTTAACTTATTGATTTATTTATTTTTTTGTTTTAATTTTTTTTAAAAATAGTTTATGGTTCACTATCACCATACTTTCTTATAATATTTTTTTAATTATTTTATTGCTTTTTTCTCAACGCCTACACTTCAACAGTCGACTCACAAAGGTTAACACCTTAGTACCAGTTAAGACTTTAAAAAATTGTTCATGCATATTTCATAGACCATAGAACTGTTCATGTGGCTTTATTTTTATCGAGAAATGAGTAAATGAAGTTTCCTGTCACGGCCGGTAAAATTTTATGCGACTTTTTGACTTTTTCTTTCCTCTCGGTTCTGTTACTTATTAAAAAAAAAAATGTCTTAGCTGACTATATTGTAGTTCTTGCTGGGTCAATATTCTTATCAAAATTATTAGATGTGATATACAATTTTTATATTCTAGAAGTCTCAGTTTCCATTACTTACTGCAGATGAAGACGGGATGTGTTGCTCTTGTTCTTTGCTTAAACATTGGCATTGATCCACCTGATGTAATAAAGATTGATCCATGTGCCCGAATGGAGTGCTGGATTGGTAAAATCTTATCCAACTTTCCTCTCCTTTTTTCCTTTTAAATGCTAACATACTATTTGGTTGCTTTAGAAGCATTTGAATGTTATTGGGGCATATCGGCTATATTCTGCTTTGCAATTTATCCACTAATGTTTCCAGCATGTAATTGGTTCTAGCTTTTGTGGTCTTATTATCATCAAAATTCTGATAAAAATTAGGTTCTGTTCCTCATTCTCTTCTTGCAACGCATTGATATTTTTACCATCCAACTGTCTATGAGTTATTTGGAGCATATGCAATGCAACAATGTGGAGTTAATGTGATATGGCAATAAATGAGAGAGAGAGAGAGAAGTGGATGGAAAGAGAGAAAAAGAGATAATTCAAATTAATTAATAAAATATTACTTGACATTGTCAGGGAGATATCCTCCTTGACATTGTCTACTCTTTTAGGTGCCATGTCATGATTTCATGGCAATGTGGCTCCAACTTTTCAGTAAGCATTGTTGAAATGGGGGGTGTTCTGATAGATGCACTTGTACATAGAATGTCCACTTGTAACATTTTTCAGTGGAACAAATGATGTCATTCTTGTAAGCCATCAAGTCATGATGCATACTACAACAATTACCACCTGTAAAATCGATCTTGATCTGTAGTGTGGCAGAATCAATCTGTTTTTTCATGTGGCAGTAGTCATTCATTAGCTGAGTATTTCGAGTCCATGAATAATCCATCTCTCAATCCGCTGTTTGCTGTTTAATGCTATCTTCAAACTTTGGAAACCCAGAACTGCTGTAGATTAGCAGAAAAACATTAGGGTATTACTAAGAAAATTTGATTCATGTGCATATATATGATTCATGATCTTCAATAATCAGACCTGCATATTATGAGTCTAAATGAAATCTTTTTTTCTTTGTGAAGGTATCACTTTATGGATTGTGGAACAGATATTTTCTTTACTCATATGCCGTTTAATTATTGAGTAACTTCTGAAACTAGAACTGTTACAGCCTGTATTCATTAGCTAAGCACTGATGCTGTTGGCTTGTTGAGCAATCAGTACCTTGGGTTGCAAAAGCAATATAGACATTTTCATGACTTGTCCAAGACGTTGGTCATTTGATGATGTCTTGTGCTATCAGAAACAATTTTGAGTTGGCTTCCTTACCTTCTGCTGGAAAAATGAATTTAGCTTTCAGATCCCAAATTTCTTTCTTACGGGAAGATGCTTGTTCTGATATAGTGTGATACATACTGTTTTTTGGTGGACGAAGAAAAATGATAAATTATTATGTGAATGTTGTTACCAATTGTTTTTTATGTATTATCCTGGTGGTTTTACCAAATATATATGCATACATTAAGTCAGTCAATATGCACATGAATGCAATAGTTGAAAAGTATGCTGTCAATGGAGGATTCTTCAGCTCGAAACATAATAGTCTTGTGGGGCATTATAGATGTGTGTGGTGAATATCAAGTTCGATTTCTCAGTTACATGTTTGCTGAAGAGTAATTGGCTACAAGTGCACTGGGTACTGGGTAGTGATGTGGCCTTAGAGAAGTTCTTGTGCCTTTTTTCTATAGTTAG
>CAVNYN010277579.1:0-22754 GCA_963692815.1 Nyctanthes arbor-tristis
CAAGACAAAAGTTGGAGGATGAATTAAGTATCATTGGATTAAGTGTCAACATGCCCAACTTAAACACATTGATGTCAGGTATCATTGGATTCGTGAAGCAGTTAATGAGAAGCTTCTACAGTTGGAAAAGATTCACACTGACAAGAACATTGCTAATATGTTGACAAAAGTAGTTACCAACCAGAAGCTTGAGTTCTGTGCCGGCCACGCCGGTATGCATCCCAAGTGATACACTTGAAGTATGGGATACCTCCCTCATGGACTGGAGGGTGAGATTGTTGGGCAGGTCTAGCCCATGATGATACCCAACTTAAACACAAGACAAAAGTTGGAGGATGAATTAAGTAATTTGGCTGAATAAAAATTGGAAGCCTTGAGGGACACGAAATCCTAGGCCAAATTGGATTAGGTTTAAGACACTATATATATATATATATGTTGAAGCATGCATGTGAGATGCGGCAGAAGGGAAACAAATATACACGAAAAAGGCAGAAATTGCAACTATATTAATTCACGCACGTCAACCGAGAATGGGAAGAAAATCAGCCTTGTTTTTCTTATCACTTGGAATGAAGTTTTTGACATTTTATTCCGGTGTTCGACTTCTTCAAGTGGTGGTTTCTCCAAGTTAATTCTTGGAATGGATTAGGTGATATATTTCCCTCATCTCTTGTTATTGATTATTGAGTTCCATCTATTGTTGTTAGATAATTAGTTTGTGGTGTCAAGAATAGTATTCTTGACGATGTTGTGTGATTGTGGTAGTGTGTGATTACTTCTTGATTTAGGGCAATAATCTTGAGAAGATAAACATTATATTCCCATTATTATTTGGTGATAGTGGAGTTGTCGGTTTGCCCCGTCGATTTTCCCTTCTCATTGGAGGGTTTTACGACGTTAAATGATTCTTAGTGTTATTTACGTTTCCGCACATATATTATTGTTTGATATATTAATTGCCTATTTTAATCACATGGGTTTAGGGAAATTGATTAAATTCCCAACAACTTGAAATGCATAATAGTATAAATATGGTATTGACACTTCAACTTTATATATCAAGATATAAGTTTCACTTGTTATCATTCAGATTGGTTCTAAATTTAATTAGTTCAAATTTATAGATAGCACTTAGAACTCAAATCGAAATCCGAGAACTATAGACTTAAATGCAAAAATAAAATTTTTGATATTAAATCAATCATTCAATTAGATAAAGTGAATTAACATAAATAATTAATTAAGGATACTAATAGTTACATCTTAAATAGAGAAAATGAAAGTGGACTAATTATGTTTTGCATAGACTAATATCATATGATGACTCTTGACTATATATAAATATTTTGAAGGATTAGTCTATCTATATATAAAATGCTAATTAATATCATAATATGTCAAATTATTACTAATTTTAAAAGAAAGTGTTTGATTTTTTTTAATTTGAGAAATTTTAAGTAATACTTATTTTAGTTTCACAGTGTATCCACCAATGAAGAATCCTTTTTAAATTTACACAGACATATAAATACAATTATAATATGTATTTAAACTGTTCAAATATGCATAACTATATAAACACATAAAAAAATCTATAATAAATAGAAACTACTAAAAGAAAATACATTTCTTAAGTCTAGCCAACATATAATTAACTAGATTAACTTAATGAAAAGAAAATAAAAGAAAGGTTATATATACCACAGACTAGTCCATTTATGCCCAAAATTTTTAGTGGAATGCGTGAGAATTATATAACCCGTTCCCCTTTTGTTTTCGTCTTCTACCTCTCCTACCAAGACTGATCCGCCCAAAAAGCTCCATTGTTGCAAGGAGGAAAAAGAATCAAAGTTCACTGTAGCATCTTTGCTCTCCCCCTTCTTCTTCTTCTTCCCTAATTCTAGACAGGTTGTGCTACATTTCATCGTTAAATCACTTGCCAAATCACTTGTCATTAAATAACTTTTTAATACATTGGCAAAAACACTCTTATATTAAAATTGAAATACATAGACAAAAAGATACATTTACCCCATCAAGTCACTCAATAAGTAACTCAACAATGAAGAGTAGCATTATCCATTCTAAAAGTTGGCTGCAACCTTCTCAAATTCCTTCTCAAGCAAAGCTTTTACTGCTGCAATTTTTAGGGAAATTTTTTCAACTTTAGAAATTGTTGCAAAGGCGACCATCGGTCGGGCGACTGATGTTGCAGGGATGATCACCCTCGATGCCCCCATTTCGCTCCATCCCTGAACCCAAAGCCAGAAGTCAATATTCTCTAGTTCGATACAACTAAACAAAAAACGGGTGAATACAACAAAAAATTTCGAACAAAAAATTACCTGAAAAAAAAAAACTCGACGGCCGCCAAAGCTGGTTTCCGGTCCAACAGGGAGGGTGGAGTTGGAGAGACTGCTGGTTTAAGAACAATAGAAAGGGAGAGACTTTTGGGGGGCTGGTGTTCGGTCTCAAAAGGAGGATGATGGTAGACTTCTCCTTCACTGACGGTTAATTAGTGCTCCAATGGTGAGGAATGGAAGAGAGAGAAAGAGAGAGAGATAGGTCGATTGAGGGTGAGAGGTTTTTAGAGAGAGGTCAATTGGGGGAAGGGGGTTTTGAAAGAGGAGTGGGTGCGGATACGAATGGCAGAATAGACACGAAAACCCGAAACTTGCAGGGACTCAAATAATGTAGCAAAATAATGTAGCAGGGATGGGGCAAGAGGTTGTGTCCCGAATCGTTAGGGGGGCAGGGACGGGTTTTGGTTACCCCGCCCCGAAACCTCGGTTAACTAAAATAATATTATTTTTATTTAATTAAAAAATTAAGTTAGTATATAACATCGTGAGGACTCAAACCCTCAATCTCTACCAACCCAACCTAAGCCTTAACTACTTGTATTAATTTTTTTGATAGGTACTTGTTTACTTGTTTTTTTTAAAAAAAAAACTCAAAATGGGGCAAGGAATGGGGATTTTTCCCATCCCCGATCCAACCCGTCCCAACACAGAACCCTATCCGCTCCGATTCAAACGGGGATCGGGGCGGAGTAAACATTAGGGGTGTAAATGGTTCGGTTTGAGCAGTTTTTTGTCAAATTTAAAACCAAACCATTTAAGCGGTTTGAGATTTTTTCAAACCAAACCAAACCAAAACATTTATTTGCGGTTTGGTATGGTTTCAAACCGTGGGTTATATTGAAAGCGAAAACAATATATTATTAGTGTCATTGCAAGATAAAGAAAAATACCAAAAGCTGGAAATTATATGATTTCAATACTAAATTCTAGTAATGATCAAAATAAAGCAACTATAGCAAATTCTTTCGTTAAAAGTAAAAACTTGATTCACTGACTTGGCTATCAGTTTGATGCTTCCACTCACTAGCAAAAGCATTTCCTGTCAACAACAAGGGAATAGGGATGATGATGTACTTGGGCAAAGCTATAGGTCGATTGGGTCTTGTATTTTGGATTATATATGTAGCATAAACCCAATAAATATTGTTGACGAATGCTACGAACTACTTCACTCTATAAAAAGTCTAAATTTGTTTTCATTTTTTAATTAAAATTGAATTAAAAAAAAGAAAAATATTCATCAGTTTGGCGGATTCAAGGAGGTTTCCATAATTGAAACCTAAACCAAACCACTTCTAAGGCGGTTTAGTTTGGGTCAAAACCAAAGCGTTGACGGGTCCACGTGGACCTAACCCAATGGTTTTGAAATTGCAGTTTCGGCTTGGTTTGGCAGTTTGTACTGACAGTCCTAATAAACGTAATCAGGAACGGGACAACCCCGTTGCCATCCCTAGGTGGGGGCCTATTTCATTCGATTGAATTTTTTGGGGTGGGGCCTTGTTATTTTTAGGGAATTTGTATTGCTTAAGTGGCATAGGTCCCATTACTCCACATTGGCATGCCACCTAAGACTTGGGGCTCTCTTACAAAAAGCTTAGATTTTAATAGAAAAATTGAACATTTTGTATTGTCACATAGAGATTCCAAACTCAAGGCGGACCTTTTATAGGCTAGTTCAAAAGTGGTTAAGAGCCTACCGCAACGTAACCTCCTTAAGGAGTCAAACAATAGGCACTGACATATACTAATAAGAAAAGAAGCATGCACCCACCTATTGGTACAAAAATTCTAAGGTACCAACGTCAGTACATGTTAAAGAGCTCGCATTGTGTAACAAACACAAGAAACCACTAGTGATTTCATGAAACTAATAATAGTTTCTTATATTTTATAATTATGAGGGCTTTGTAACCGAGCCGATACGTCATTACTATATATAGAAAAATTGCCTATTGATATATGTGTAGTCGAGTTCAAACCTATGTCATTGTTGCACACATAAAAAAGCCCAATAGCAGGCTCTTGATTAGAACTATAGGCTAGTCTGGTTTTGTTTGTTGTGTTGTTTAGTTCTTTTTTCTTCCTTGTGTTGTTCAGTTTATTATCAAGAACCAAACTTTATAGATAAAAAGTTTCTAATACCATCCGATAGTTATACTATTATGTTACTAGTGAATAACGTGGCAAAATAGAGAGGACATGTGACAATATAGGGCATAATATTGATATTGTATTCACACACATGATATCGCTGCTGCCATAGTGATACTAATGGATGGCATTGTATTTGAAAATTTGAAATGGTTATACCAAGAATATTAAATTAAGATTATTACTAGACTAGATTTATGAAATAGCTAGACCAAGTAGGTTTTTCCAGTAATTAAGGTATTTTCTTACTGACGTATATTAGACTCGACTTCAAGTCACAATTCCTCCTTCAAAGAGTAGATTTTACCTGAATTAGGTATTTAGTAGCTATATTTTGTTTGATCAATTATTATAATAACCCTCAAAACTTAGGAATAACTAATAAGTGTAATAAAAATTAGGCTAATAATTTTTTTAATATTTTCTACACCACATAGATATATGATTCTAAATTAGTAATTTCTTGCATAGCAGTCTGTGTCAATCGTTCATTTAGATAGCACAGTATAGTACAACACACAACATTACATTATATTGAAGAAGAAACCAAAATCTACCCACTCCCTTCCCACTTTTGAATTTATCTATCCTTTTTTTCTCATCAAACTGAAGCCCTACTCTCTCTCTCTCTCTCTCTCTCTCTCTCTTTCTCTGTCTGTCTCTCTCAATTCAAAGCTACTGTTGAGGTTTAATGCTCATATTCAAAAAATAAATTGAAGGATCAAATACAATAAACCTCATTAATTTAGAAGAAATTGAGAACGTATTACACAATAGAATAAATGGAACGACAACTCCCTTATCGTCTCTTCTATCTGGTCATCCGCACCAGATTCTAATCACCGACGTGGGATAGTGGACGACTATAAAGGTCAAGGCTCACGTACTTCTCCACAAGACAACTCAACAAGAGCCGACATCTTGTCACCACTTACTGTTCGACATACGACAACTTAAAATGAATTAGGTAAACGCTTTTATAGTGCAATCATCATGGGCCTTCGAGCATCTACCCTAAAGCCTATTTTCTCTAGACAACCAACTGAGTCACTTTTGAACTAGTCCAGTTGTCAGTTGTGGAGCGCGTATAATATAATTTTGTCCAAGGCTTTATAATAAAGCAGATCTGAATTATATCCAATCCTCGCCCTAGGTTTATTAGGAGATAAAAAACTTAACAAACCTCAACCTGATACCTAATATACCTGTAAGCAAAAACACAAAGTTAATTCTTGCACAAAAGAGGTATCCTAAATCATCTGGAGTTTAAGGACCTTACCAGTTTCAATCACCGTCCCCATCTAAGAAAGTACGCAACAAAGTACAGATAACCGATACATAAGAAGCCATGTTATATATATTACATAAGCAGATAATCAAAGCAACCAATGCTTTCACCATACAAAATGTAAAATATGCATGAACCAATCAAGAGTAAGAAGTGACATCAAATACAAGAGAGTAAGATATTACATCCAAAGGTAAACAGAGAGATCAACACTTATCCAACAAATGCAACCAATGCATGTATGACCCCATATGATCTGACAAGAAACCCTTCTCATGTGTGTTTAACCCCCAAAAGACTAAACTCTTGATTCATCATCTCCACCGCTCACAGATTGCTCACACAAACTCAGTCAATTGATAACCAACTAAAGACTAAAGTCAATGGGGCTATCCTCTATCACTCATTTCAATACAAGAGGAACCCAAGGCCTCCACCCAAAGAGATGACAGGAGTTCAATTAAAAAACTCTCCGAGCTCACTAGAACTCCCACTCGAGTCCCCAGAACTTCCACTAGAGCTCTCATTCGAACTGTCCACTGAAATTTACCAAGACTCTTTACTAGAGCTCACAAAACTCAACATTTGGCCAAGTTTTCCCAAATGGAGGACCAACACTATTCCTTGCATATCACCAGTGCGCAATCTTACCATCTCTAGCACTACCAAACCAGTAAATGTAAAGCCTTGCAGGCATCACTTGCTTGCTTAATGTAATGCCCTGGGTGCATCACCTGCTTGCTTACTTGCTTTTACTGCATCACTCTAACATCTATCTTGTGTACCAATCCCCAAGTACACATGTTTGGGATGATTTATGTAAATTAATTTTTATCACTTTCAATTGGTCAAAGTACTTTTACATTTTAGTATTAAAGCTCATAATTAGGCTCTTAAGTGATTATCAATACTTGTAAATGTTTATAGACATTTACAGCAGCAATTAATACTCGGGTATATTAGTATCGATAACTGCAAGCACATAAAACCACTCAAGGCCTATTAAGCTCTTGTTTATTGATACTTATAGTTTTAGTATCAATAGTATGTTGAAAGTTGTAAGTTGTAATCACTCATTTTAATTTACACTGCAACTATTGATAGTACTGTCTCTAACTACTGATATATATATAAATAAACTATCTGCTGTATTTGAACATAATCACGATAGAGTTTAGTGAATACAACACGAAATGAATTACATTATTTTGAAGGCTTTTGAATTCATGTTACATAATCTCGGTTGATGTAATTGTTGCGATGCATGTCCACTCCACAAGGTCTTGATTCGGTCATGTACATGTACTTCACGCCAACTGAAATTGTCATCCAAGTAGTTCAAACTTTGTAATCAATTTCCTATTCATACATGATACCATCTAGTTTTGAAAAGATGAATAAAACATTAATACAAGTATTCAGTGAGTAACTTTACTGAAAAACAAAAGTATTCAGTGAGTAACTTTTGTACATGCAACCTTTTAGTTTAAAAACATAAGACGAGGAGGCCTAATTGTACCACTTCGGATCTTACCCGACTCTATAAACTTGAACTTAATATGTGTTTAGATAGTACTATAGTATAACATAACATGAACATGAGGACTTGGTCATTAGCCACCTTATTGCAGCCTTCCAAATCCAAAACATAATTTGGTCATTGACTACCTTATTATAGCCTCCCAAATACATAAACATAATTACGAACATGGCCATAACACCATGACCTTATGGGTAAGATCTTCTATGGGTAATTACTTTTGAAAACTTGCTTGGATCCTACTGTCATGCAAGATATATCATTATATATCATGAATATCATATCACTGTACAAAGTGCACTAAGGTAATTTCATAATAAATAACACTAAAAAGCACATAAAAAGGGTATAAAAATCACTCACCATAGCAGCCTTCAAATAATTCCACCATACTACACAGAGTGTATTAGTGCTAGAAGTTCCCTTTGTATTCTGTTCCAGAATATCAATATTCACTTCTTCAAGTATCGATTGTCCGCTGGAGAGTTATAGGTTTAAAGAATAACTAGAAGGTTCCTCAAGTTCTTCTTAATAATCCTTCGGAATCCAAAATGTAAAACTGTAAAAGTATAATTCTAAACACCCAATTACTATATTAAAGGAGTCTTGATCACCAATTAGCTTGAAGGGTCTTTTTCTCCCTTTCTTTTACTTTACCTACCATGTCCTTTCTATATATAAAGGTAAAGGGTAAGAAAATAGTGTCTTGTGTTATGTTTTTTTGAAGAGGAGTTATGGATATGCCTTTCTCCTTTTAAAAACATGGCCATAGGTATTTTAGGAATAAAAGATTCCTTCCCTTGTTTGGTTAAGTGGTTTTCCACATTAAATGAAGGGACATGTGTCTCCTTTGTAAAAGGCTGAGTTATTAAGGCTACAATATAGGGCTAGTGAGTCATTCCTATGATAACAATGAGATTCATGCATCTGGATTTTTGCCATATGTTAAATACAATTGGTGTATTATTTTTTTCTAAGAAAGACTTAGGCATATTGATAGTTAATAAACACACTATTGTTAGTCTCTTTAAACTTAGTGACAGTTAAGTGCTTTACCCTTTTTTATTTTCAAAGTTAACCATTTAATATGTCATATTATGTGACATTTCTTGTTGGGTCAATATAGTCAACACCATCTACTCAAATGTATCATGAAATCCTATAAAACTATGCATTAAGGCTACAATATAGGGCTAGTGAGTCATTCCTATGATAACAATGAGATTCATGCATATAGATTTTTGCCATATGTTAAATACAATTGGTGTATTAATTTTTTTTCTAAGAAAGACTTAGGCGTATTGATAGTTAAGAAACGCACTATTGTTAGTCTCTTTAAACTTAGTGACAGTTAAGTGCTTTACCATTTTTTATTTTCGAAGTTAACCATTTAATATGTCATATTATGTGACATTTCTTGTTGGGTCATTATAGTCAACACATGCAACACGAGATACCCAAACATATGCAAAGAGTAAGACAATCAACACATTTAAATCACACAATAGATTTAAATAACACTAAATCACATGAAGGATTAGATAGACACAAATTGGCAATTAATTCCTAAATATAGCACAAGCAATGGTTACCAAGCCAGGGCAACCACCAAATCCTATCGATCACCCCACACATATCTACTATTGTATAAACTAAAAAGGGAATTAGACAATTTTCTAAGCGGACCAATTTGCTGGTCCGTACAATAGGAGAGATGAGTTCCATCCAACCATTAAGGCCAAACGCGAGGACCACATCTTGCGCCAATCCATCAAGCCACACCATGCCTCTAAACAACACTATTGCAGTATTTTCATCAATGCAGGAGCGTCCAAAGTTTATGAACTCCACAACTAGAGTTACTTTAAAACACCACTGGACGCTCTGTCACAGATGCCGTTAAATTTTCTGCTAGTGCTAAACCATAACCGTGTGACAATAGATTTATTTTTTGATGTTTCACTGCCTTGTTGACGTCCAAAATTGACAACGTGGTACTGTTGGAAAGCCCATAAAATGCTAAATTCAATCCTACCAGCCATGTATCCGTCAAATGTTGGAAGCCCCTTCACTCACCAATTAAAGCCTCCTGCGACCCAGTTGTACGCTCTGGTTACACGCCTCTACCAGAGATTTGATCACTGTATGTGTTTGATCATAGAAAAGCCCCCGTCGCCAGGATTCTGGATCTAGTCTCCGACTATCCAAAGTCTTTTGGAGCTAAAATTTATAAGCTCTCAAAGATGGTAGGTTTTACCCTTTTTGCGCTCGCCCCTATTTTTTCTATCGTCCGCCTTCTTCAGTTGATTCCTTGTACTTGGATTGCCACTAAGGCTCTGATACCATTTGTTAGGGTTTAATCCTTGCATACATAAAGTAAAAAAAAGATTAAACCAATAAAACCACATGAAATTACAAGAAATCAACAACATAACATAAAACGGACAAATGAGATAGATCTATTGTTGGATAGGCTACTTTTGAGCACTGGCATAAAAGTTCTCAGTAGCTGTGATGGAGTGTCCAGTGGTGTTTTAAGATGATTATGGTGGCATTGGACTCCTCTCTAGTTGGGCTTTCTATAGAAGTCAAGTTTGTAAATTTCAGACACTCTTTTATTGACGGAAGTACTGCAATGGTATGGCTTAGAGGCACGGTGTGGTTTAACGGATTGGCACATGACATGGTGCTTGTGTTCGGCCTTGGTGGTTGGATGGAACCCAACAGATTGTCTGCTCGGTGAACTAGCTAATTTCTTTTTTAGTTTATATACTGGTGGATCATCTTGTGGGGTGATCGATAGGACTTGGTAGTTGCTATGGCCTGGTAACTGTTGCTTGTGCTAGATTTAGGAATTAATTACCAATTTACGTCTATCTAACCCTTCGTGTGATTAAGTGTTACTTGATCCATTGTATAATTTCAATGTGTTGATTGTCTCACTATTTGCATATGTTTGGATATCTCGTGTTGCATGTGTTACTTGATGTTACATGTATGGTTTTATCAGATTTTGTGATACACTTGAGTAGATGGTATTGATTGGTATAGTGGTGCTAGAGACGGTAAGGTGGTGCATTGATGATATGCACGTGGTGGTATAGGTCCGCTATTTGGGAAAATCTGGCCAGGTGTTGAGTTTTATGAGCTCTAATGGAGAGTCCTAGTGAACTTTTGTGGAGAGTTCAGGTAAGAGCTCTAGTGGAACTTCCGTGGGCTCTGGTGAGAGTTCCAGTGAGCTCAAAGCTGGTAAGATCTTTAAACTCCAATTGATTTATGATACCTATTTTGTGCAAGAATTAACTTGGTATTTCTACATGTAGGTTTATTAGGTAATAGGTGGAGTTTGTTAGGTTTTTTGCTACATAATAAACCGGGATGAGGATGGGAAATAATTCAAAGCCGATTTCATTATACGCTGTAAGCCTTGGATTGAACTATATTATACGCGTCCCACAACTGGCAACTAGATTGGCTAAAAGTGACTTAGTGGGCCGTCTAGAGAAAACAGGCTTGGGCCGGATGCTCGAAGGTCCACGATGATTACACTATAAAAAAGTTACCCTAATTCATTATAGAGGGTCAGGTCTCGAATGGTAGTAGTGACAATACGTCGGCTTTTATTGTGTTATCTTTTAGAGCTGTCCCTAAACTCTGACTTTCGTTGGTGCTGGATTAGGAGAACAAAGAATGAAGTAGACCAGTCAAAGGGAAAAAAATAGCTCACCACCTAAGGAAATGCTTTTGGAATACAGATATCACCACCCAAAAGTGATTTGATAACGGATACAGAGGCGAAGATAACTCACCACTCTTGAAATCCGCCAAAGAGATATAGAGTTAAGAAGAGAAATTTTAAAACTTCTCAAATGAACTTAATCGCAAAGTATTCTTAGGCTTACATGATAGGCCTTTTATAGTTGAGAGTTGAAACAACCCTCCAAGTATAGGCAAGTACCAAAGCAACTAAATAAATGAAAATAGATGAATCTTAAGAGGCAAATTTATGTAGTCAATAGTCAAGTGACACTTTAGCTTCTAAAATTCCTAAAAAGATGAAACTAGTCCAATTCTCGAGGAAGAAGTCACACTGGCAACATAGACTAAAATGCTAATAACTTTCTCCAGAAAATTCCAAATTGAGATCCGTAAAATTTCTTGTGGGTAATTTTCACTCTAGGTCCCTAAACTTTCAATTTTGTATTAATTTGTCGTTATTATTTTTTTGGCCTACTAAGTCCCCAACCTTATATTTATTATCGTACTATGTCTACAACGTCACTTTTCGTCCTTAACCTTTCAATTTTCACCATTAACCCTGATCTAAATGACCATTGCAGCCTTGATTCTTTACTTCCACCATAGGTCCCCAACTTTTCAATTTTTATACAATTTTGTCCTCATTATTTTTGAGAGCATAGGAACTCCAACTTTTCATTTTTTGTCATTTTTTATCTCCATTAACATTTTACATAGCTAACATTTTAATTCTTACTGTTAATACCACTAATTATTTAAATAAAAAATAAAAAACAATATATAAAATAAGAAGTCTACCCACTCTCACTCCCTCCAACACAATCCAATGACAATAGTTGGAAATAATGATAATAAAAAAACTCAATCTTTAACGGTCTTGATAGATGTCAAATTCACGTCAAAGAAAGTTGCCGATTTAAGTATCAGTGTCATGAATCGGATCTGATTTCTTGATCTACTGCAAATCACATAGAAGATATGGATTGGGTAGATCTGCCCTCTCAAAAAACTGATTTTTTATTTATAAAAAAATAAACATAGCTATAATACTTTATTCTAGTTTCATTTCTTGTCTCTCTTTGTGATTTTCACCCAATTTGTCCCTAAATTGTTATCCGTCTCAATTCAATCTGATCCACCAATTGTGGATCCACAAAAAAAAAAATCAGAATTAGCACATTAAGGTTCGGTTTCATTTTTGTAAGTTGAAAATAATTTTTTTATCCACCCTGATTCATAGCCACTACGTGATATATATGAATCCAAAAACCCAATCCAATATGTTATACCAACTCTCGGATCGGAAATTTTTTTACGTGAATTAGGTATGGGAAGATTTGATGTAACTTGTTACATTCATAACTTATTAGATATATATTGCACTTTGTAACTAAATGGATAATCACAACATATGTAAGAAAGTAATTGCAAAAATACTGTCTCTAATAATGATAATAAAAAATGAAAATTATATGTAAATGTAATAATTTGTAAAAAGAAAAAAGGAAAGGAAAAAAACAATACATGCCAAAAATTTTGGAACTAATGGAAGAATTTTATTATATCAGGAACTCTTCCCATAAGTGATAACTCCCATAAAATTAGGGATTGGTAGAAGAAATTTACCATAACTAAAACTCTTTCCATAACCGACTCGATCAAATTGTCATTTTACCATATTAATTGTTGTGGAAACTCACTCATTACTATGATGTATGACTAAATTACATTCTGATTCAAATTTGTGATTTTAATTTGTTATTATTGTAATCACATACAACAAATGAATTGGATTTGTACAAAATTGTAATTAACTTGAAATACAAAAAATTAATCTATTTGATGTGGAACGTAACTCATTACACATGATGAATCCTATTTCGTTTACGTAATAAATTACAATAAATGTATTTTCAGTTGGAACACGTTACATTACAACGGTAATTTTGGTTTATCGCAAGATCCTTATATTATAATAGACGTTATAATCATCATAATAAATTTTAGTTAGCGATACTCAACATAGTGTAGTTCATTATGATTTGTACTAGACTGCAATGAACATATAATAACATCACATCTTTTCTAATACATTCCAATTACACTCGATGTAATAAATTACATAAATTCATTACTCAGTGTAATACATTACAAAATACATTATGTAGTCTATTACAACGTAGTTCTGTATTTCCTTATTCATCGGCGAACATGCAAATTTGACTGGTTTTCATGGTATGTGATGCACGAGTTGGCCAGAATTGGCAGTTCCAAACCACAAATGAAAGAAAGAAAAAATGAACGAACTAGTATCAATGCTCTTCGTTGGGCTTCGTGAATCGGAAAAATGAAGATTAAACTTGTGAACAAAACAAACAGTAAAATATGCAAAAGGAAAATCATTGGTCTAAGTAAAACCGATCAAATTATTTCGATTAGAAGAACCTACACTACAGAACTTTCGATCAACAACAAACAAAAAAACCGGAGGCGACAAAAATTTTAGCAAGTGAGAATCAGCTACTATAACTAGTGGTTGTGATCGGTAACACTAGTTGATGATGCGTTGAATTCTATGGAAATTGGAAAAACCCGAGTGGTGGTTCCTTAATGACTAGGGGATCGGAAAAAATAGGGTTGAAGATAAGAATGAAGAAATCTAAAAATGAAAAATTGATTTTAATAAAAATTGATGATATATAGGATAGGAATATATTATGTTAATTAATATAATAATATAGAATCCAATTAGTAATCCACTCGACTGTAATTTGCCAATTAGTTAAGGGTTGTAGTATTTTTCCAATATTGTTGGTTGGAAGTAGTGTATAGGCTAATTTTCACTTTAGATATCCATCAAATTTGATGTAGATCGAGTTTTTTTGTTGTCACTAGGGGCAAAGATGGGTAGAGTTCTTATTTTATGTTGTTCTTCTTTTTTTATTTTTATTTAAATAATTAAAGGTAAAATGGTAATTTTAATAGGAATTAAAATTAGTAATTGAAATTTGAGGTTGGAAGGCGTTATTAGGGACGTAAAGTGCCAACAAATGAAAGGTTAATGGTCCTATATGCTCAAAAAAATAATGGGAATAAAATTATGTAAAAATTGAAAGGGTGGGGACTTATAGTGAAAATAAAGAATTAAGGATATAGTAGTCATATTGATAGCGGTTAATGGTGAAAATTGATAGGTTGGGATGAAAAGTGATGTTAGGAACATAACCTGATAACAAATGAAAGGTTCAAGCCTAGTAGGCCTCAAAAAAAAGAATGAGGACAAAATTGATACTAAATTAAAAGGTGGGGGATGTAGAGTGAAAATTACCGATTTCTTGTAATCCCAACTTCAAGAGCTTTCCAATGGTAGCTCATTTGCCTAGCAAATAGTTTTGAATAATTCCAGAAATCAGTCGAAATTGGCTTCCTAGAATCTAAAACTTGGAAATTGATCTACCAAAAAAATGAATCTTGATTTTCACCTAGACCAAGTATTGTAACTGATGATACTCAGGTATGAAACACCTCTGGTCGAGAAAGAATCATACTCGATTATATGTTTTCACTTTCAGCTTGGTAAAGTTGAATCCAAAGTAAATCGCCCCCTTTGATGTGAAATGCATCATTGGTTTCTTTGTATGCAACAAAGTGTACCATCCTTAGAAAACCAATTAACCACCACCTGATAGAATATTTCTTCCTTTGAGTCTTTGGCAAAGTAAGCACAAAATCCAAGCTAACATCATCCTTTAGAGCCTTTGCAATAGAAAATGCTGTGCATAAACCCGCATTTTGCTTAACACTTTTGGTGACATGATAAACTTTGAAATCTTCCAAATATCTTCCCATATCTTACTCCATCTTTGGCAAATAAAAACCTTCTTGTATCAAGAAAAGATTTCTGTCCCGTCGAAAGTGTCCTCCAGGTCCACATAAATGTGCCTCAATGAGAATAGACTCCTTTAGTGAGCATTGAGGAATGTTTAGACGATCGGCTTTGAAACCATCATGCTCTAGAAATTGACCATAACTCACTTTATCACATTTCTCCTTTTTACATTTTGAAAGTGTTAAAAAACTATTTTCCTTTCCTTTGCAAGGTTTAGAAGGACCCAAAACAACTTTGACATCATCCTTCAGAAAAGTGTCTGTGTTCTTGTAGCCATCTTGAAGAGCTCTTCTATCATATTGCCAAGGACGTCCAAGAAGTAGATGACAAGCATCCACAAGGACAACATCACACCATATATACTTCATCTTTGTATTTCTTTCCAGTAGAAAATGAAACAAGGCAGTGTTTGTTTACCTTGATTTCATTCTCTTTGCGAAGCCAAGAGATCTTGTAGGGATGAGAATGATTCTCGGTCTTTAAGTTCAATTTCCCTGCCATTTTTGTTGATACCACATTCTCAAAGCTGCTTCCATCAATTATCACATCACAAACCTTGCCATGAGTAGTGCATTTGGTGTGGAAAATATTCTTTTGAAGCCAATCATTCTTTTCTTCTTCTTAATGTGCACTTAAGCTTTTGCAAAACATCAATGACTCTCCTTGATCTACATATATAATCTCTTCATCTTCTAATGGAGTTTTTGGAACATCTTGCCAACTACCATCCACCTTATTGTCACTTTCTTCCTCAACTAGAGTGATGACTCAGTGATTGGGACATTCTGAAGCAATATGTCCATAACCTTGGCATTTGAAGCATTGACGAGAACTTGCCTTAGAAGATGGTGTTGTTTGCTTTGAGCTAGACCAAACATCTTCTTTTGAAGCTGATTTGGAAGTTGACTCATTTGCAATAGGAGACTTCAAAGTTGAGTTATCTCAAACAATAGACTGAGATGTACATCCGTTTGCTTCCTTTTGTTGCCTCTCAACCTTGAAGACAAGTTTGCAAACATCATTGTAACTCCAATAAGGTTGCAATTCCACAATATTTTGCAATTTCATCTTTAAGACCTCCAGGATAGTGAGCTATAATTTGCTCGTCGGGTTCAACAAGATCACATTTCATTATGAGAAGATCAAATTCAGCAACGTACTCTTCCACGGACAGCTTCTTTTGTTTGAGATTGTGGACTTTAAGAAAAATATATTGCCTACAACTATCTGGCAAATATTTTCTCTTAAGTTCCTTCTTCATCTTCTTCCAAGTTACAATCTTACTTCTTCCTTCACGTTGTTGTTGTCTCTTAAGATTTTCCCACCACATAGAGGCATACAACTTCAAAGCAATCAATTTTACTTTGGAATGCTCAAGAACTTCTTTGTATTCAAAAATTCCTTCAATGGTATGAAGCCAATCAAGAAAGTCATCGGGTTGCATTCACCTTTCAAATTCGAGAATTTCAATCTTAATGTTGAAATCACAATCAAGATTGTGAACTCTTTGAACATGACGAGAAGATAACTCACCACTACGTGTTTGATCATGAAAAGGATCCTCTTCTTCTTCACTTTGATGTCTATCCTCCAAATTGTTTCCATTAAACTCATTAAGCTCATATGGTGCCAGCCGTTGTTGAAGCTCCTGTACTTGTCTAATTAATTCTTCATTTTCAATATCACGGACATCTCTTTCTCTAGTTGGACTAGCATCAATATTTCCACCATGACTACGGCGATCAACCATGGGAACCAAAGCTTTGATTCCAACTTGATGCTGGATCGGGAGAACGAAAAATGAAATAGACTAGCAGAAGAGATAAAGCAACTCACAACCCAAGGAAATGCGTTTGGGATAAAAATATCACTATCCAAAGAGATTTGACAAGGGATACAGGGTTAAAGATAACTCACTACTCTTGGAATCCACTGAGTTAAGAAGATGACTCACCACTCTTGGAATCCATCAGAGAGATATAGAGTTAAGAAGAGAGTTTAAATCTTCTCAAATGAACTTAAATTTATTCTCAAACTTGAATATTCTTAGACTTACATGATATGCCTTTTTATAGTTGGGACTTGGAACAACCCTTCAAGTATAGGCAAGTACCACAGCAACTAAATAAATGAAAAGAGATGAATTCTAAGAGATAAATTTATGTATTCAATGGTCAAATGACACCTTGGCTTCTAAAGTTCTTGAAAAGATGAAACTAGTCTAATTCTCGAGTAGGAAGGCACACTGGCAGTCTGGACAAAAATGCTAATAACATTCTCTAGAAATTTCCAAATTGATATCTGTAAAATTTCTTGTAATCTCAACTTCAAGAGTGTTCCAATGGTTTCTAAATAAATCTAGGAATTAGTCAAGATTGACTTTCCAGAATCTGAAACTTGGAAATTGACACCTAGCCAAGTATTGTAATTGATGATACTCCACTATCATTCGTGGTCTACCACTACTGCATACCTAGGGTGGCGTCGGCAACTGGAATCCCAAAGGAACGGCCAGATAGAAGAGACGATAGGGGACTTGTCATTCCATTTATCCATTTTAGGTTACGTTGTTGATTTCTTATAATTTCATGTAGTTTTATTAGTTTAATCTTGTTTTTATTTTGTGTATGCTAGGATTAAATCCAACAAGTAGTATCAGAGCCTCGATGGCAATCCAAGCTCAAGAAATCAACTGATGAAGTAGGCAACAGAAGAAATGGGGGTACGGATAGGGTGAAACCCGCTACCTTTGGATATGTTCTTTGGAAGAAGTTGAGGACGTCTAAGTGTCAAAATTCACTTCAAATAAACTTTATCTATTTGAGGGTTTTTTTAGCTTCAAGATTGACCCAACTAAGGATTTGGATGACAATTTGGATGTTTTCAACAAATTGGTGTAAGATATCTTGAATTGTAGTGAGAAAGTGCCTGAAGAGTACAAAACAATAATTTTGTTGAATGTTATTCCCAATACTTACCAAGATGTGAAAAATGCTAGAGATGGGTAAGAGTGCAATGGTGACATGCATGTAAGGATGTAGTGGTCTCTTCGATTTGAGAGAAAGCCCTCTAGGTGGAGGGCTCTGAGTTAGCTCGTGGAGAGTTCTTAGTGAATACTAGTAGAGAGCCATGAGTGAACTAGAGTGGAGCTCTAGGTGAGCTCCAATCATGTTAGATTAGTCGGAGACCCATTGTCTACCTAGTGAGGAGAGATGACGTAGTAATAGAAAAACATCTCGACCTGAGATTTTTAGTTGGTGTGCCAGTTAGACGTGTGGAGGGTGGGCAATCGAGTGAGCATGGTGATGAAGAGATAAGAAATTTGTTTTCTTGAGTCAAGCTACATGCAATGGGAAGGGTAAAAGAGAGATCATTTCCATGTTGTGATGTTTGCATTTGCTACATTTAAGTGACTGCCAACTTTGTCTTAGGCATGGTGTGTTTTTTTTTTTTGTGAAAACGTGTTTGTTGAATCTTTGTGAATTTATACCACTTTGTATTCTCATCATACCATTTGTTGTCACCAATAACTGTGTGTTATTTTACTTTGTGTTACATTTACATGTACTTTGTGTGCGTTGGTACGAATCTTGTGTGTGTCGCATTATGTTTAGTGAGCATGTGTTGTTTGACTAAAGATACTTACATGCTAGTTATATATGCATAGATTAGCTCACTGTGTATATATTGATACTTAGGTTGACCTTAGACCTTTGTTGTCACGCCCATTATTTTATTCAATATTATTGAATTACTTATATCGGTCATTAAATTCTATAGTGGAAGCTTTCATATGAATAGCGGGGATGGGACATACAAAATGAACAAATCATTCGTGTCACAAAAGATATTAAGCTCATAATTTGTTTTTAGCTATATTTCTACGTATTTACATTGTAAGGTAAGCTTCTAATCATTACAAGAGTTACTTATTCATCTTGTCTTAGATATCATGATATATATATATATATATATATCTATAGAGAGGTGGGCATAATAATATATTCATAATCAAAGTGCATTCTTGTAGCTCCAAAGATCAGTTCCCTCTACATGCAAAAATTCTACTTTCTTCTGTGGCATGCTCCAACTCTTGGCTTGCTTGGCATATATCTTGCGTCCAATCATCTATAAGATTGGAGAAAAAAGGAGTGAGTATAAAGTACTCTGTGAGTAACAAAATCCTTTGATTCACATTTCGTTTAAGAGATCTGAAGAGCGTCGTGTAACCCCTTTTTAATCACATGTTCAAATAAATCATGAATTGCACAAAGCTTTGTGGATGCACTAGAGGGCCCTATTACAAGTTAAACTACTACCCGTGGCGCGCACAAGATTTATATCAATTCATTTAAGTGGATCCACAATCAAATCCCGGTTAACCCCAACCAGAATTTCCACGTAGACCACAAAGAAATCACAAAGACAAGCCACCGTGCTATTTATTACATACCCGGTATCATTAGATGGCTCCTAGCACAGGGAAATACCACATAGCATACCACATAGCAAACAAGACGGGTAGAGCATTAACCAGTGATCCAAATGCAATAACTCAATTTCTTTTCATAATAACAATGTATCAAAATCCATGTTTAACTCTTGAAAATGTAAAAGGGAATCAAAGTATTAGTTACTCACCTTTTAAGTCCTCAAAGATTCCTTAAATAATTCTAACGTGGAAAAGTGCCTCTAAAGCCTTGATATTCCTCAATTAAAGTCGTGCTTCAAGTTGAAATCTTCCTATATATGGAAAGGACTCTTTTTCAAGTGTAAAACCAAGTGTTTGACGGCTTTTAAGGGTTGTTTGTCTCCCCTCAATATTTATGGACGAATTTCCTCTTATATTTTAAGTGAAGAGTATCTTTAGATAAGTTGGAGAGAACTTGGTGTTTTCCTTTGCCTTTGGCCTTTTTATAATTGTCTAGATTTAACTGTTTTTAGATAACATTTGAAATTCACAATTTATAAAAATATCAAGTGGCATATTAATTGGCAAAATTTAGCAGCATAGGTTTAAGGGGATGATGTGGCCAATCTATTGTCCACTCATTTATTACTCAAGAAATCCTTATACTTTGTGTTGTCTTGTAAGTAAGTCACTGTACTTTGATTCATATTAATCAAGACCCACATTCTTACTTTGGGTGTTATTAAAGTGACAATCTTGTAATCTTTCAATGCAATTCAAGTAATCTTACAAAGTGCAATTTCAAGTAATTATTCAATCATTGTCAAAATGTCGATTATGTTGTTTAATTTTATTTTTTTAGAATTTTGAGAGATGTTACATTTGTGATGGTATTGTTAGTAGATGTCAATATTTTGTCGGTGGAAATGGTAAGGTCTTTAATTTTTAGTTTGTTCCTGGATACCTTTCTGTGGCAAGTTTTGACTTTGTGTTTTTTATACTTGCAGGATTATTAGGTATCAAGTGGAGGATTGTTAGGATTTTGATACCCAATAATCTCGAGGTGATGATGATCAAACACACCTTCATAAGTTGTTGCCGAGGATTGAAGTGTTATTGACCACTACGAGAAGAAGCTTAAAATTGGAAGCAACACCGATTTGTCTCTCGAGTTTAAATTGAGGTATTAAACCTTTGTGGGTCTCGTTACTCTTTGGCCCATGTGAATTGTTTGGCCTATTGTGATTGTTGTCCTATCTCTATATAAGTTACAAGACTTTGTCTCGTGCATCAACGTGACAATATTTGAATTGAGGGAAAGAGAGATACTCCTTAGTTGTGTGGATTTAGTTGGTTCTCCCACTCATTGTGGGTGTTTGAGTTAGAGTTGTTGCTCATTTTAGTGCATCCTTGTGGTAGAGTTTGAGATCGAGCCTTGTGTGTAATTTGCTTACTATTCATCTTGTATTTCTTGGTGGTGTATTTTGCTACACACCAAGAAATATAAAGTCTTGAACTAAATAAACAATTTGCTATTCTTTTTGTCTGTTTCGTTGCTTGTGATGAGCGAGTCTAGCTATTGAAATAGATAGGGCACTGAGTTTGGAGCCAGACTTCCAATATGATGAGTTGACATCATGCGATTGGAAACCAGACTCCAAACTCGGAGCCCTATCTATTTCCCTAGAAAATTACTATGATGAGCCCATGACACTTGTACGGCAGATGCTACTTTTATTGGCATTCAAAATTACAAAAAGGAAATTTTTAAAAAAAAAAATTTCTGAATTTATATATAGCTAAAGAACTTCAATTCATCTCTCAAACATGTCGACTTCACATCAAGAATCAAAATATTCGAGTAGACATTGCTTTTTCTCGCTCTGAATGGATATGTGTGTTAATTTGCCTGCATCAGAAATTTTAAGTATATATAATTTAAGTGATTCTGCATATGTTGTATGTGCATGCATGTAAAAAGTGACAACTATGAATTATTTGTCCGTCATTAATCATTAAAAATATCATCATTTTTTGATTTGATGTTAATGTCCATTAGAATGTTAATTACGCAAGTCATTATTATTATCTGAATGATATATACATGGATGTGGTCTTCTGTCTCGACTGGTACATCTTTTCTGTATTTGAATCGAATGGGTAAATTATTCTCGGGAGACTTCTGATTCTTGTAATTGTTTCAGAATTTTAGGCGAAAAAGTGGAACCATGGTAAGTAACTTCACAAGTTAAGTGCTCATCCTTCTTTTGAACTAATTAAGAAAAGAGTAATAATTTACCTAACTTTAACATTTGTAAAAAAAAATTTATCAAGCTTTAACATATATAAATCCTAACCCCAAAACTAATAATAACATTATCTCTCAAAATCACAAAAAAAAAAAAAAAAATCACCAAAAGACGTGGCATAGCTAGAAACAATATTCTACTTTGCATTCAATGACTCCAAGAAATGTGACTAGAAAAAAAAAAGGGTTTGTCCCTTCGAAATATTTATCTGTCTTCGTGTCTATTTTTACTTTTTACAATCTACATTCTTATTTTCCGTTAACCTAACAGAACGAGATATGTTGAGGACGTCACTCGAATAACTACTTAACACATTTATGAACTTGTGAACTAAGATCTTTATATATGTTTAATATAAACACTTATATATATAACCATTTTTTTAATATATAATAATATAATATCTTTTAAGCAATGCTTAAAACGAAAAATATTCCCTAACTCTAGTTGTACTAGGCAAAGGAGACGGATGTAATAATTATATGACACAAAATGTGTACGTAAATTCTTGGAATATAATAATTGATGAAAAAGCAAAACTAAATCAATTGTTCCAATGACAGATAATCCTAGGTTTATAACAATCATTAACAGTGTTTAAAAAAAAACAATCATTAACAGTATTAATTATAAGATAAAAATACAGAGATTCCAATTGTCTAATTAAATACTCTTCATCTCAAATTACAAAAAAGAAAAAAAAAAAAAGAATAACAGACAAGATTCATCAGAAACGTGTCAAAGGGAACACTGCCCTTTTCATTGCATGATGGAACTTTTTTTTTTTTTTTTTACTTAGAGTAAAATACCATTTTGGTCACTCAACTTACCCCTTTGTTTTTAAACAATCACTGGACTTCAACTTGTTATATATTAATCACTGAACTTATAAATGTATTATTCATTCATCATTGAACTTATAAAAGCGTTTCCCATCCATCATTAAGATGGAATCTGTTTGTTAAATGTAACGGAGAAGATGAGCTTGCTTAACGGTGAAGTTACATGGCTTAACAGCTCTACCACGTAGTAAGTGAAATA
>CAVNYN010277594.1:0-13417 GCA_963692815.1 Nyctanthes arbor-tristis
TGCTATTCACTTACCTCTACCAAAATTTAAACACCCTAAATAAAAGATTTAACTGATTCTTAATTTTGTCTTACGATGCATATCTTCTCACATAAAGGACGCCATATAGTTGTCTTTTTTAATCTAATCCAATTTGCAAGCTCCCTCAATAGAAGAATTAATTTGTTCTTAATTTTAGCTTTATATATATACACACATATATATAATTTCACATACCTAATTTCTTATACTTCTATTTTTATTATCCAATCTAAGATTCAAACACCCTAAATAGAATAATTAATTTATACCTAATTTTTATTTTCTACAGTCATTGTCTCACATACCTGATTTATTAAGATTCTTTTATCTTATCTCTTCCAATATTCAAACACCCTAAATATAAGAATCCTATTATCCTTACTTGTAGCTTTCCATATATAACTAGATTTTCACTCGTACGTTACACGAGAAGAAACCATCTCAGGTTATATATATAAATCTAAATACAAAAACTTAAGTAATTTTCTATTATCCGTAAAGAATCACAATCTAACGAGCCGATTATATTAAACTTGATGTTGCGATTACTTTGCTAATATGGTATTATCGTTATAAATGATAATCAGTTTGTCAAGACCTGCGTAGTATGTTAAATTCTCACACTCTTGATGAAGGGATTCTCCACTCCTACAATCCCTTTATATAGTCAAAAATAAATACAATCAATTATTTTTACTTTGGAATAATCATATATAATTAAATTTAGATTTATAACCAACATCTATTTAAAAAAAAGAATTTTTAAACTAATATTATTGCAACTTGATCGAGAACCAAATTCAATATAATTAATCGAATTCTTCATTTTTTTAATAAATTAAAATACCAAATTGTGCATATTATTTTCTTTTATTATGTAAGATTAATTAATAAATATACATTTTTTCCTTTTTCTTTCTGTCTTTCCTTCTTTCTCTCTCTCTCTGGCTTTCTTTTTTTTTTTTTTTACAAAAGATGAAAAGATTTAATACAAAGGCATGGGAGGTAGGAAAGTAAATAGAGTCAACTAAAGGGATTATAAGAGTAAAGGTATTGGATTATTTACAAATTAATTAATATATATCCAAGTTCTGTAAGATAAATGTAATAAAAAAGGGAAAAAACCATTATAATAAAAAGAAGAAAAAGTATAAGAGGCAAAAATGAGTGAGAGTTGATAAAAATAATCCCTACTCACTTCAAACGCATCATTGTGAAACTCAAATCAACAAAAATATCATCCATTAGAGAAATAAATAGGCTTAAAATACATTACAATAAAAACTACAAATACACACAACTACAACTATTACAAGAAAACTAATAAGTAGACTCATATTAACTACCCTAAGTTCAAAATACATCCTAACTACGAAAAATAGAAAAAAAAGGGAAAATTACAATTTTCCTTCTAAATGTAATAACCACAACAATATAATATATATTGTAAAGTTTATTTTGGAGAAAACACACCATCCACCAAATATAGTTGAAGGCTTAACTCTCATGCAACTCCGCAATCACATTGAGAGCATTATTTAACTCAATAGAATTTACTCATCCAACCAAGTAATAAGACATGCATCCCCAAAAAAAAAAAAGGAAAAAAAAAACAAATTTCAACACTTTTATGCACATAAAAAGAAAATCAAAAAGAACTTTTAGAAATACTGAAAAATATACACCTATATAAGGATACCCCATAAGAGCACCAAGTTCCCTCCGACCACCAAGTTACGCAGATAATTTCTACACCTATGTGTAGATAATACATAGTAAAAACTCAAATAAAATAAGAAAAAAATAATTTAAATAATTAATACATTATTTCAAACTCATTTAACTATATAAGAATAACATAATGAAGTGTAACCTAAAAGAAACATATAATATATATATCTAAAACACGTTAAAAAAAGAGAATATAGCTAACAATTCCATTAAAAAATTAATTGAAACACCAAAAAACACATTAAAAATGTAAGAAATATTATAATTTGCAAAAACAAATAAAAGCATTATTAACATTCAAAAACCCTAAGTCGCTAAGATAACTTGTTAGCATCGTTTGAAATTTAACAAAATCTAAATGAAAACTATAATTTGTCATTATAATTTGTTATCTAAGTGAAATTTTATACAGTTATGTTAACCAAGTAATAATGTAAATTTGTTATTATCATGTTAAGATAACTATAATTTAATGTAAATTTTAACTCGATTGTTATCATTAACACAAATAGATATAATTTTATTTTTTACACTAATTTAGATAAATGATATTGTACGAAATAATTAATAGTTGAGTCATTTAATATACTCTAAAAATATTTTTTATCTGAAACCAAAAAAGCCAGACAGCATAAAAATTATATAAATTAATAATACATAAAAGTAATCATATGTTTTTTAAGGAAAATTACTTATAATTATTAATATTCAAACCAGGGAGAATTAAGAAAAAGATACAATTATAATTTTCAGTTAACTTAAACTAAAAATATATATGTTAACTTATATTGAATATAAACTATGAATTTTGAAGATATATGGACACTTATCAATTAGTTAGTTGATTGGATAGTTAAATTTATCTATACTGTAAAAAATTAAATGATGATAATTATATATTAGTTAGTAAATGGATAAGGAATAAGAGAATAAAAAATTTAAAAAATTGAAAAATTCATAAAACCACATTAGTTACCGCAATATAATATAAAATATCAAAAAAGACCCTGATAACAAACTTTTAGAGAGAAAATTGCGGTACAAAGGTACCACAGACTAATTTCCTTTAATTAATATATAGATGTCTCACAAACCTGATTTCTTAAAACGCTATTCACTTATCTCTAACATAATTTAAATATCCTAAAGAAAAGATATAATTGATTCTTAATTCTAGCTTTCTATAACTATCCTATCACATAAAAGATATCTTATAGTTAAATCAATGATTCTTATTAATCACTCTCTAACTTGAATTAAGTATGAATAACTTAAATCAATGATTTCTTTCATTATTTCTTTAGCTTTAAGTCGAATATGTATTAATCTTGATCAAATATGGATTAATTTTTATATTGAATCAAATATGCAGAAAATTGTACATTTCCAACAATATACTTAACTTTTCTTAATCTACGTAAAAAATGAAGGGGGAATAATTTGATGGGACAGAGGTAGTAATACTCTTTGTTTTGACTTCTATCGACTATATCGTATTACGGATAGTACCAATAATATTTTCCTTTACATGCACATAAATGATCAAATATTATAATTTAAATCTTTCTTATACAATGCAATTTAATTTTCTTGATTTGTTTATATCATCTGCTATTATCATCCCGTGCAATAAGTGAAATTACTAGTAATAGAATAATGATGTCAGCAAATTAGTTTTCTAAAGAAACTAGAGAATAAGCGGGAAAATTTTTTCTAATTGTGCCCGACAATCAATTGAGTCCACTGAACTATGCTTACACAACACACACACACAGAGATAAGTATAATTTTAAATTTAATAGTTTTAATTAATTATTAAATAAGAGTAAATCAGTAAAATAATGTAAATTAAATTTCTCAATAAAGAAAGAGAACTATATATTTAGACATCTCAAAAAATAATAGAAGACTATATGCTTAGGATGAAGGGAATAATAATAATAGCACAAATGAGAGCAAATTGAGGAGATTTCTGCAGTATTTGAAATCTAATAATAATAATAATAATAATAATAATAATAATAATAATAATAATAATAATAATAATAATAATAGCACAAATGAGAGCAAATTGAGGAGATTTCTGCAGTATTGTGGATTTCAAAAAAAAAAAAAATGTAAATATAATTGGTTAGTTTAATCAATTTCTATTTTGAAGAAGAGTAGTGTTAAAAAACTTTCCAGAGATTTTGGGTTTGTTTGGTAAATTTTATGTTTATAATTTATAAATTCACCTACTATTAATTTGACAACTACTCAACAATCACCACACATTTCAAATTCAATTAAATCTTCACCACTCATTTCCACTCATTATAAATTCCCTTTATAAATTGATTTTATAAATCTAACCAAACGAGTTTTTCATTACAAAACTTTTCATTCTATAAAGATATAAATTTGAAATACATGTGTAGTGTGCATCGATACATATTATATGAGTTGGGAGGCTTTGTTACAAAACATTTACAACGTTTTTGAACATTTTCACTATTTTGAAATAGAGTGGGTTTGCTTACTTTTTAGTTTAGGGACCATGTTGCGAATATCTCCAAAGATTCAGAACCATTGAAGCAAATTTGAGGCGGGTCCCAAAGGTTTCAAATGAACGTTTCCGCTGCTCTGCTACTTGTGTTGAGAGCGAGTGACCAAGCAAAGCTCAGTTCAAGTCGGAGTGAGGGGCAATGTTCCAACCGACGGGCAGCAGCGGCTACAGTAATGGCTATCACCACGGTGGCAATAGTACTGGCGGACATCGTCTCCAGCGGGGCTCCCGTCACAGGTCACGCGACCACGGCAATGGATCCAATCTTAGGGTTTCAAATAGGGTGATGCAACAGCAGGAGGAGGAGACAGATAGAGATAGGTCTCCAGCTCCTTGTACGGACTTTGACATGGCATATTTTAACTCCTACGCCCACCTCGGTATTCACGAAGAAATGATAAAGGTGCCTCTTTTTGGTTCCCTTCTCTCTCTTTCAAAATTTTACATTTGAGTGTTTAATGGCGCAGAGAGCTTTATTTCTTCTTTACATTTGAATTTTATTATCTACATTTCTTTTTGAGGGATACTAGAATTAGTTTTATTTTCCCGTGAATTGGTATAGCCGCTATTTGATGATAATTTTTTTCCTTCCGTTTGTATGGTTATGATTATGCCATCGAGTGCACTGGCTTTTCTAACTTGTTACTTTGCTGTTCACGAGAAACCAGGCAAGCATTATTAGCTTTGATGCCTGTAAAAATGGGGAAAAATGAAGAAATTTTAATCTGAGAAGTAGAGAAAAAGAAAATCATCTTAACATTTTTTGGATGGCTATGACTGGGGATATATTATATGTGAAAGCTGTTACTTTTTTCTCTTTATTTCTAAACGGTTGTCGGTTGGAGATCTATTGTTGTAATTCATGGTTCTCGTCTGAAATTATGGAGGAATTGGCTTGCGGTTATTCATTATAAAAATTCACAATCCACTTTAGAAATTCTAGTAATACATGGGCTAATCTTGTACATAATGGAGTCATATATATTGGATAATGGCTCAAACTGATGCAATTTATCGTAAAGGAAATTTTGCATTATGATCTCTGCCTCTATTATGTGTCATATGTATAATTTCAGATGACTTCTAAGTTGTGAGCTTAATTCACAAAAATTTTTACATTAATATTTTAACTATTTAGTTTGTTCCGATTTAATGCATCTTGATTGATTTTGTTTAAGAGGAAGCTAACGTTTAAATCAATTTTAAATAAGCATGTATATTATAATTAATTAAATTCGGTCATGTTTGAGAATTGTTCAGCTGAGTAAATGTGGAAAATGGTCTATTTACACTTTTCACATTGTAATTAGTGCAGCATAAATGTATTTTTGGTATTGTGGGTTAAATTTTCTCTCTTTTAGCTGTTAATATAACAGAGAACTACGTGATAAATGTAAATACAAGCATAAAGTTAGTCAAATATGGCGATTCCTCAGCCATGCCATGTATTGGTGTAGCTAGAACTAGATAAACATATTTTGTGCGTAAGTGAATAAACTAACAACGTGGACTAACAAGTGGCATAAGTTCAATTAAATAAACCTTGATGTATTAACGCTAAACTTTTGATCGTATAGCAAGTCCAATTACAGTAGCAAAAGTCAGCCCCCATTTTCTGGTGTGTCAATTTTGGTTGACATGATCCGTTTATTCTTTATTTTTTTATTTTTCTAATTCTGGGTAAGATCAAACTTGAATAGGTTGTACTACTAGTAGCAAGAATTAGTTAACATGTTCAATTTTATACAATAGTGAATCATGGATATGGAAGTCCAGCTTTAAGCATATTTCCTCTTGATTAGCTAGATATATAAATAAAAATATTTTCAAGAAATTTAACAACTTCAACCATATATATGTTTCCTTTGGAATACTACAAAGTAAGTTGGAAAAAACAATTCTCAAGATGCACGACAATAAATTCGGGAATGGAGATGAAAGTTAAGGCTTATACCCATAAACAATATCAAGGAAGTGATATAATAATTTGTGTCCTTCGGCTTTATGAAAAGTTCTGCTAGTGTGAGATTATAGAAAAGAACAGTGTTTATATGAGAATCTTGTAGTAAAATCTATTGGGTCATCTGAAAATTAAAAGTAATATAATGGTTATGGAAGCTTATTGGATATTACAAGTGTGTTCCCATTGCCACCTAACTGGCAGCGCCATGTGGGTACATCGACAGATCTCACTTTTAATGTGGCACTACCAAGCTAGCAAGTGGTGCTGAGGCGATGTTGTCACATTAACTTTAGCATGTTGGCAAGTGGTGCAAACTAAGCACTGTCACTCCTAGTAGTCCCTACTTTAAAAAATGCAAGCTAAATTTGTAAAACTTGATCTTTATACTTTGTCATGCTTCATGACTTTATAATCTTGAGTATGATCCATTTATGTTAGATGCTTTGCATGTTTTTATAACAAACAATTCTATTTTAGATGGTCAACACTAGATAAGTTTTAAATCTACCTAGATGGTCCATGTGGGCTTCCCTATTAGATAGTATGAATGTCCAAAATGCTTCATGATATTTTCTTAAAATTTGGACAGGCATACTGTGAACTATTCTGGTGGGTATGAAATTTCTTTTTCAAAAATCAATTTTTTTGTGGCGGTACTCGTTAGGTGAAATCATGTATAAAGTAATCAGAAAATAGCTTCAAGAAGCAAAAGAGCGCGACAAAAATACGTGGTGCACCTCTGCACCTCCATCCACATGGTTGACCCATGTGACCTCTCACACTGTGCCTTGGGTATGTCCGTGGTAGTGCTTATGCTTGCATTTATGCAGTAAAAGGTTTCTATTTATTTGCTAATATTACCTTCACTAGTCTCACTTTGGTGCACAAATAAAAAATTATTGCTTCAGTCCAGTTTAACTCATAATTTGCATGTAACTGCTCAAAATCTAAATTACTCTTGATTCTAATTGGGAAATCCTTGACTTCTAGATTCAACATGGCAAATCATTAAAAGATCTACTGTGCAGCGTATTCACATGCTTAAAGAGATTACAATTTTACATAATTTGTTGTAGTTTGCTGCCTAAAAGGTGTGTATCTGTATCATGTTTCCATTTATAATTACTAACTACGAAAGAACAATTCGTTTAATGCCTTCACTAAAGGAGACTTATCTCTCTCTGCATCTTATCAAGGTGGTAACAATAGATATCTTTGAACCATTCTGATGGAGTGTGTTGAAGAATAGAGTGAGGCTATGCAGGAATTAGTTCTTTGATTTTTGCCACTGATTAACAATAATCATGGAATTAATTCTTGATTTTTTTTTTTTTAACTGATTGCAGAATATCTTGAATATTATTATGTCATTTCAGCTCTTCTCGATTCAATCCTCTTGTCTCAGTGTGGGCACTTCCAGAGATTATCTTTTCATTGTTGGTGTGATGTGCCTGCTCCTTCAGCTGGTTTCCTTTATAGCCTCACCAAGAGCCATGCCTCGAGGCTTTCCATGGGGTTTCCGTTTGTCTTTCTTTTCATGCCACTTTTTGCAGTAGTTACAGGCTTTCCTGGATGGATTCTATTGCCCATTATTGTTGCTTGATTTAGCGGCAATCTTTTCAAGCTTGGTACCTATAACATAGCCAATCCCCTTCCTTCCTTAGCTCTTGCTAGGGAGAAGACTTCATTCAGGATCGATGGAATCTCTTTACCAAGGACTTGAATGTGAACCTGATTAAGTTCTGCATTGAGGCCTGCGAGAAACACACAAAGATTCTCTCTGTCTAAATATCTCCTGAGAGTTAGAACATTCCTCCTACATTTCAACTTGGAGTCTTGATAGTAATCAGGCTCACTTGAGTTCTGAAAGCATGAAATGATTAGTGGAATCTTCTTCTTTCCCCAAAGTTTGATCTTTGGAATTCCAGGAATCTGAGCTGCTGTATAAATGATTGATTTTTCCTTTTTCTTTTCCTTTTAAAGTCTCCATGATTTGGGACATTTTAGGTTTTTTCTTCCATTCAACCGGTATGAAGCCTGCAGATTTTGTAGTTCTCCATTGGTTGGGTTGACTGTTTTCTAGAGTCCATCAGACGAAGCCATTCTGGATGGTCTTAAGAGATTTCAGAAATGATGACTAGTGAAAACCTAATAGGCTCTGATACAGAAAAGTTGAAAAATTATTCTCGATGAAGTTTTCTGTTATATACATAGTTACGTACACATGATGCAGGTTTGCCTGGTCTTATAGTTACAAAATTAACCAAAAGATTGAACATCATAACTGCTGATTCTATTCTAATATTGAAACCAGAGTATATTCTGCAATCAATAAATTTTCCATGCCATAAATCCTTCGTCAGTCATCCGGCTATCATCTTCAACAGTTTCTTTTTTCTTCTTATTCTTTTAATTTAATTTAATTTTTATTTTATTTTATATTTTGGTTGGTTGGTAAATCTGAGAAATAGAAAGAGGAACACAATATATTTGGGTTGCTAAATCCTTGAATGGTATAGCAATTTCTGTACTGAGGATTGAAGTTTCAGGAGTTGATATTTCTTCTGTTATGTACAGGATCGTGCACGTACAGAAAGTTACAGGAATGCAATTTTCCAGCATCAAGATCATATCGCGGGAAAAGTAAGCAGTTGTTGATTTTCACATATACTATTCAATGCTTGAGGGTCAATATGTGACTGTCCTATTGTTTAATATTGTATGCTAATGTTTCAGGTTGTAGTTGATGTTGGTTGTGGCACAGGTATTCTTTCAATATTTTGTGCTCAGGCTGGTGCAAAACGTGTAAGCTCCTCTAATGCTTATCTTTTGAATTCTGCCAATGGTTTGACTAAGTTTTTGGAATGTGCATTTGCTTTTTGTAACATTTCTATTTTTACCTATTAGAGCTTGTTCTTTGGAGCTTTATTTAAAGCAAAAAATTTATCAAATCAATATTGATCACATTCTCGACAAAAAACAAATTTTCACACTTCTCAATAATCTTTCTTTACATTTCTACCCCACTTTTTCCCATAAAACTAACTCTTCTTTACCTAAAGCTCCCAAGAAAAAGCTCTTAAAGGATTAAATGCAGCATAGTTAAATTTATCTTTCCCTTTCTTTTGTTCATAAACGAACTCAACTGTTCTTGAAGTTCATGAATGATACATAAAATAGAACACCACTGGGGAAACGCTTTAAGAAGAAAATATCCAATAACAGTCATTTACATGAAAAAAAATATGACGTTTAGTATCCTTGAAATCTTTATTGACTTACTGAAAATTAAAAATTCAAAGGCCTATGCTATTTGTATGCCAACTTTTAGGAAAGATTTTATTGAATCAGAAGATAACATAATAATCCTTACTTTTTGAAACTTATCTTTAAGATGGTTTGTAAATATCCAATAAAGCCTGAGTTGCTGACAAGAACCTTAATGTTAGGTTTGAACAATTCTTTTGTAAGAATGTTGGCTGTTTGATGAGACGTTGGTGCAAACGGTAGAGTTTTCGCTCGGCCTGTGCGTTGGGTTTTCGGTTTCGGTTAGTGAAAGAACCGGAACCGAATTTGATCGAATTAGTTTCAAAATTGAACGGTTTTGGTTTTGTTCGGTTTCAGTTTCTTTTTTTTTCTGGTTTTTGTATTTAATATATTTGCACTTTGCTAAATAAAAAAATTGAAACAAGTTTTAATAGAAAAAAATATTGAAACTAAGCATGGTAATAAAATTACAAAAACAACACTAAAACTAAAAAATAATAACCAAATTATTAAAAGGTTGTACTAGATTTTGAAAAAATAGGCTTAAAACTAGGTTCTACTATGAGTCAATGGTTTTTGGTTCAGTTTTCGGTTTTAGACTGAAAACTGAAAAAAATTATTCAGTTTTCAGTTTCGGTTTTAATTTTTTCCAAAAAACCCGAATCATTTTGGTTTTTTCGGTTCGGTTAACTAGGTTCTGGTTTTTTTGCCCACCCCTAGTTTTCATGCTCTTTTTTTAGGCTTACTTAAGGACTACCTTACTTAAGATTTTGTACATTTATCTTCCCCCCTTTTTTTTGGTGGAAAGACTTGGCGTATAGATGAAAGTGTTTTTCAACCCATTACCCATGGAACATGATCCAAGTTAACCAATAACGCCCACATATCTCGTCGGAGCTATCTTTTGAATTTGGTTAAATGATGTTTGGAAGCAAAAACCGTTAAATTAAAGAACCTAACCAAAACCTCATTTTTGAAACTGAGTGTTCATGTGTCATGGTAGACGTGTTAAAGAAATGGTGTTCATCTAAAATGACTTGGTTTAGTTTCAACATTTGAAACCTAATGGAAAGGATATTTAAATTTAGGTAAAAATATCTTCCTAATTTGTGATCTAGATTAGACTAATTGATTTCAACGATAGTTGGGAAGTAACTTCTAATCATTAGAAATTTATTTTAGCCTGCATTCACAAATCATTTCTATGTAAAAATAGGATCTGGTTAAACCAATCACATTCACATATTTTATGGGACCACGTGTACTGCATAAATCTCTCCCTTTCAATTCTACTCATTCTCTCTTATTTCCAGAAATAAAGCATAAAAATGTGAATGCTAGCTGGGGCAGATCGGAAGAGCGGAATTTAATGTAAATTAATCCTAATTTCATTTCAGTTTGTCGTCTATATATAAACATATTGGAAGATTGATTTTTATGGGCTCATTTCACAATCCAAATCCACATTGAACCATTGATCATCACATCCACATTTCACCCCTAAAGGGTTTCTGAAGCTCTTTATTTGCCCTCTTTTTTTCCAATTTATAATTTTACCTACCACTGATTTGACATTTGATTTGATAACTATTCAATTACAACCACACATTTCACACCTTTTTACATTCCAAATACATATTCTCTTTATAAATTCTACACATAAAATGTGCCATAAAGAGCTTCAAACACTTGCCTATAAACCCAAGTCAGCAAGTCCATTTCACTAGGCCCTAACCTAATGGCCTGGAGATAATTTGCTGATGTTGTTCTATGCTTTTCTCTAATCTACTGTGCTGCAATTACATAGTTTGTCCACCTCCATCATATCCTAATCTTTCAATTTTTCTCACTAGCTACCTCTGAGTATGACCACAATGATGGACTTACGTGGTTAGTTAGTACTTTGCAACTAATAATTATAAACTTTATTAAGGCTTTAAAGTTTTTGATTTTTTTTTTCCTTTTTGAAATAGAAGGTAAATCGACAAAGTAACAAAATTCTAACTCAAACCTTTTTAGATAGTAGTTTCGTTCTTTCACGCATTTGCTTGTCTGTGTTTGTCTATAAATAACAATCAATGCTTGTAAATGTGCTGTTAATAATGTGAAGAGATTTTTAATTATGAAATGATGTTTTTAAAGCGAAATAGGGGTAAAAAAAAAAAAAAAGGAGAGAAACAAGTCTTAATGAATGAATGTTGTTAAAGAGAGCACAAAAATAAAACGTGGCAAAACCACAATTTAAAATCAGAGAATCTGACAAAACCTTTTGGTTTAGGTCACTTAGATTTTTCTGAACCATTTTAAGTGGGTTGATTTGGAAATTTATGAAAAACCAGTCAAACCGGATTGCTTACACCCCTAAATTGAAGAGCAAAATTTTTGGGTAGGAGAGTTTGGGGAAAAGAAATTAGAGTAATCACTAGGAATAATTAATGTCAGGACTAGGTGTGAACATAAGTTTGATGGTAGGGATGAAATCGTTAATTCTGGGAGTTAAGGAGAAAAATGTTATATTTTGGGACTCTGATGAGGAGGCTTAGAAATATATAGGTTAAAAGAAGATTTACAAGTTAAGAAATCAAAATGTTGGGCTTTATGACACATGGCCTTAGCTTAACAGAAGGGGGATTAGGGATGGCACAATAACCAAACTGCTTGATACCTGATGGGGCACTACCCTCAGTGTTGGCGGGTTGGTCATAACCTGCCTTGGCCTGCCATGTTTAAATTGGATGTTAAAAATATAAAAAACTTGGAAAAAAAATAAAAAAGTAAAATATTTTAACAGTTAAATAAATGGGAAAAACTCCGACTCAAACTGCCTGTGAACTGGATAGCCCTGATTTTTGGCTGGTTGCCAGGTAGGGCAGTTCAGCCTAATTCCTTGACCTTGCCGCATTGCCATCACTAAGCGTGATGGTGATGAGAAACTAATGAATCAGAATTCGAGGGTGAGAATGCGAAGGATAAGATGCATGAGTTGGAAAATATTGGGAGCGAAGTTGACAATAGTGTCATGCACGTTGTAGAATCTTTGGTTGCTAAGACAGTTCTTGATACGGCTGTTAAAGTAAATTTAGGAGAGCAGTGTGAGGATAAGGCGTTTTATACTAGATGATTTGTCGATGGTGAAGTTTGTAGTTCGATACTTGGTGGTTGGAGTTGCACCCTACATAAGCTGCAAAGCTCAGAAACAACTTTTTTGCCAGAATACCTATGTTGACAAGATGCGGCATGGGTATGGGTATGAGATCTGGACTGGATCCTTCATTTTGGAATCAGGTATGGCGGCTAAAGAAGGCTCACTGCGGCTGAGAATGTGTGGAGAGAAAAGGGGATAACTTATGGATGGTTGACAATAGAAAACGAGAAGAATTCATGATGTAGAAGAAGTATAGTGAAGGGAGGGATGGTTGCTACCATTTCCTGCTTGATGGGAAGCCGTTTCTTCATGTTCTTCAGAAATACCTTTGCAGCACTGCCATTTCCCAAATTGGGAAGTCACGATTGAGGGAAGAAACTGGGGTTTTGTTTGGGGGGCTGATTGAGATATTTTTCCTTGAAACTTGTGTCATGTAAATGGTGCAAATACTCAAAAACTGGATGAATATTATTTTATTTTATTTTTATTTTATTTAAAGCGAGTGCTATTTTACCTTTTCTTTTGCAACTAAATGGAGTTAATTTTGACATTAATGGGTGTTTGTTGGTTTTAACATTAATTAATCTTTATTGGCTTATTTTTCCTCATGTAGCATGACACAATTCAATTATTATTTTAGTTTTAAGTGTTAATTTCCTCTCTTTTTTTTTTTTTTTTTTTTTTTTGATAATGGCATACTGAAGTACCTGTGTCCAAAATTTGGTCCCATTTTTGCCATGTCCTC
>CAVNYN010277596.1:0-11749 GCA_963692815.1 Nyctanthes arbor-tristis
CAAAATTTTAATAAAGAGCAAAATTCCCAGACCATATTTTCTTGAGCAACAACTATTTCCAATTTCCTTGGTCTCTCTTACTTATCCACCTATAGCTTTTCTGTCATCCTCAAGATGATCGAGATGAAACCAGTCCCCCTGTCAATGATTCCCACCTGATGACTCACGCTGCCTTCTCTTCGTCCCAGTCATCGTCCCAACTTTCATCCCAACCTTTCGCCGTCTCCTCATTTAAAGAAAAATTGGTCCCTTTATGCCCCACCTCGATCTCCTGATATGCAATTCCGTCAAGATGCCGTTCCCTCCTTACCAACTTGCAGCAGGCCCATGTACCTCCAATAAACAGAGCTACCACAAAGAGCATATATGTCCCATTAACTGATCTCAAATATGAGGTATAAGAGGGCTGTCGAACTGTGGATCCTAACTTTACTGTGCAATTCCTGGTTTTAGCATTGACAAAAATGGAAGAACTTCGGCGTTCATTTGATGTCAAATTTACCTGGTACAGCAAAATAATCGAGTAACAAATTGAAAAGGAGATCATCTTTTCCTAAGACAGTAAAATGTAAGAATAATGGTGAGGTACCTGAGTGACTTTCTGTGCTGGTACTTCAATGTTCTCCCGAGATTCATTTGTAGGACGAAATGTGATATTCATTATGAGAGAACTCTCGCCATCATTCACGACAAGCAAAAATGATCCTTGGACACCTGCAAGGAAGACAATGGTTTGAAAACGCAACCTCTGACTATGAAAAGATATAAATGAAATTTAAGCCAAGACCAAGACCTCAAAAGCATATTGAAACACCTCCAAAATCGATCCTTTTTTTATCATCTACTGGACTTCTTTCTCCTTATTTTCTACCCCTTCTCAGGATCCTCAACTTTCTCTACACCTTTATAGGAATAATCTTGATTACTTTTTTTTTGGGTTCCACAACTTAGCTACACCACGGCACAACGAAAAATCTACCAAGAAACACTTCAACCTCCATCCTTCCAAATCTCTCTTATATCCCATCTTTTGTTATTACCAAACACCAGTGCTATACGGCACGGGGATAGGAAACCGATTTGTCAATGCTAATGAAATAATGCAACTGCTACTCAAAGACCTGAAGTCGCTTAGATTGGTGAATTGAAAATTGAAATCATGTAGTTCTTCAACTAGTGTACCTCTTTTTCACAGTGAAAATCGACCACAAGATTTGAAGTAGTACTGGCTGCATAGTGTTCAATTGAAGAAGACAATAGCAAATACACTAAAGTGCTCTCTTTTTTATTTGGTGGGTTTGAAAGGGAGAAAACTTCTTTATGGTCGATAATTTCTAGATAACTTCTCTTCAACATAACTAGTATGATCTCTCTCTAAAAATCAAACTTATTATCAGTAATAACATAAATGACGATTTTGGCCACTAAATGCATACACTTAAATCAAAATAGTTCCTTTACTTCTTAAATTTGTATACTGCTTTTTCACGGTGAAAACCAACTGCAAAGTTTAGGGAAGAAGAAATATTGAATGCTGATCAATCGATCCAACTTACAATCAGCAATAACGTAAATGCCGATTTCCATAACTAAATGCATACTCTAGAAGAACATAATTCATCTACTTCTTGAGTTGTAAATAGAACTGAACTAATCAATTAAGTATCCAACAAAAACCCCACTTCCCACATAAATAACATAATCTATGAATTTATAGACGAAGTAAACAAGTGAATTCTACCATTTCCAACAAGGGGAACGCAAGTGGTAACGTTGTATTCATCGATTTTACATTTACTCCCCGCCGCTGCGCATGCCTTTGCTGCCTCCGATGATTTCATGGCATCCTCGTACTTCATATTAACAGATGGAAGTGGGCTCGGAGAAGGAGCTACCTACAGAGACAGGAAATACCTCTTCAATTCCCATATTTAACTAACGAATTCAATACAAAATTAGAGGAAATCGCATTTAGGTTCAGACCGCTGGGCTCCCCTTGGGATTGTTATTCTGTGTTAATTTACGGCCAAAATCAAGAAAATAAGCATCCGATTGTATGGAAAGAAACGAAATCAAGAGAATATTCGCAAGAACAGGCAGCCACTGATTCATTCTCTTAGATTTCAAGATTTTCTTAAACCCAAATCCTAAGAAAAAAATGAACGTTGGAATCGGGGATTTGGAAATGGACCGGGGTCAAAAGGGTCAGTGGGAACAACAAGTGAATAACGAGGAAGATTCATTGTCATTATTCAGAGAAAAATAATATGATGGAAAAGAGACTGCAAAGTTGACGGATTCAGAGGAAGGCGAGAAGAACAGAACGCGCTTAAAAGATGACGACTTTCTTCAGTGGTAGACGTGGCGGTATGAGCATCTCCAATATACTCTCGTCTCCTTTTATTTGAACCAATAGGTCCCTAACCTTTGCACTCATTTGCACATTTTACGCGCATAATCATTAGGATGTTAGGATCCATGAGTTGTGCTATTTGAACAAAAATAAATACAAAAAATCTAACAAAACTGACACATGATATAATCTTATTTTTAAACACATCACATCACTTTTACATCAACACTTATCACATAACACACATATCAATTTTGTCACATTTTTTGTCCTTCTTTTTCTCTAGCTAGAATTTTTCTAAAATCCATTGGCAAGTATCTAAATGAAATCATATCATAATTGAAATTAAATATGAAATTTGTACAGAGAAATAACATTTATGCATAATGATAAAACATTCATGTAAAACTTATAATTAAATTTTATAATATATACACGTGTCATTTTTCTGTACTCTCACATGATGTGAATTTAAAACATTCACGTGAAACTTATTATTGAATTTTATTATATATAAAAGTGTCATTTTTCTATATTCTCACATAATGTGAATTTAAAACTTAACATTCAATTATAATAATATTCCAATTTGAGACATTGTTTGTCCAATTTAAAGATTGGAACAAAAGTGCAAATAAATGCAAATCTTGGAGATCTTTGCTGCAATTTACTTTTAATTAAAATAATCATTCTCTATCTATCTTTTCAATATTTTCCATCACGTCATATCCCAATCCATCGTTTAAAAGGAAAAAAGAAAAAAAAACCCTATAATAGGAATGTCAAGAAGAGAAACTGAGCTTAACATAAGGCGTGAAAAACCAACTTATATAATATTACACTACTTGAGTCTTGACAAGTCTAATCCATCTTAATATCACTAGAGATGAACTAAATATTGGCTTAAGTTTTATCCGTTTAGGCCAGTTTTTGTGTAAAATACGCAATTGGTCACTAATATTTTGACCAGTGAGAAATTGTCACTTAAATTATTCTATAATTATTTAACTTTTTAGCACCCAAAAAAAAAAAAAAACCTTCCTTACTTGCTTGCTTGCATCGGGTATGGGGGAGTCCTAAAAAAATTAGAAATTAACATGATACTCAATTACTCCCTAGTTCCATTCTCCTACTAAGTATTTGGCAATATGGATGCTCACATTTTCTTAAAAACTACAAGTGGTTTATTTACATATGTGTAGGGATGGCAATAGATCTGATCAGATTGGATCAGATCGGTACCAATCTAATTTGCTCTACAAAAGATTTACAAAACAATGATCTGCTCTATGATCCACGACTTATGGATCGGAGCAGATCAAATCGAATCAAGATTGCGATCCATCAACAGATCCACGAAACTTTTTTTTTTTTAAACAACATATATTATACTACTCTAATCTCCTAACTTAGTTTTCACATCATACATTACACTTAGGGATGACAATGGATCATATCAGATCGGATCGGCGCCGATCTAATTTGCTCCGAGAAAGATTTATAAAACTATGATTTGCTCCATGATCCACGACTTAAGGATCGGAGCAGACCAGATCATATTACAGATCTGATTGGATCAAAATTGTGATCCACTAACTGATCCATGAAACCCCCTTTTTAAAATTACACTACTCTAATCTTCTAACTTAGTTTTCTCATCATACAATACACTATAATCTATTTTAACCGTAATATAAAATTAAATCGATATCAAGCATTAAGTATCAAGCATCATAGCCAAAAGTAATATCAATAGTCGACAGTTAACATAGCAATTAGCAAATTGACAACATCCAAGATAAATTCAACAAATCATCATTGATGCACAAAACTAGTTAGACAAAAACAAGAAAATTTGCTTCTTCAAAAATTCATTTCTAGAAAGTCAAAATGGGGCATTTTGTTAACCAAATGTGAGAAGCAGTAACATATTCAAAAAACTTGTTTCAGAAAATAAATAATCAAAAAAATAAATTGGATTAACAACACATTCTAGCGACCAGCATGTCAAAATTTATTTCTTTTCTAATATCTATTTTCAACATATTCAAGTATATTTAAGGTCATGCGAATATTTCCTTTTTTTTTTTTAACACTTTAAGCCTCTTTATCTATAAAATTTGTACAACAATTTCCTCATTTTAAGACTAATAACATCATCAAATCATAAGTTAAATTCAAAAGTTAAAAATTAAATTTGTACATCCAATCTTGGCCAAATTTCGGTTGATATCAAGAAAATTCTAAGCACAACCTCTCATAAAGTAGAAAATTCCAAGTGCATTCTTATTGAAATTCCAATATGAGATTCTTAAAACAAAAAAAAAATGATATAGGGTGCCTCATAATGAAGGCTATCGCTAATTCTTGGTTTTTCCTCCATAATCCACTTCTCCAATTTTCACAAACCCAAATTCCCTCACTATTATACTACATTATCTTCATAAGATATCTTTCACTCTTGTGAATTTATTTACAACCAGCTTAGTAGCAAACAAAATCCAATAAAAAATTTAGTTGAAGGAGTTCAAAAACTGTAAACTAAACACTAAATAATTAAACTTAACCAAGTATTAAATGTTTGCTAAAAATTTTCAATTTGAATAATTGAATATAGCAATTAGGAAAGAAGGTTATCGGCCGGCCAAGCAATAAACAAAGCGAGAGTGGAGCTAGAGATATGGGATTAGCTAACCTGGACGGTCGACCTTGAGGTGGCTGGAGGCGGTGACCGAGTGGCTCAGACGACCGGATGACTGAACAGGGAAAGCGACCGTGCGTTGCGACTTGCGTGAGAGACTGAGGGACAAAGGGGATTTAGGGCTGAAGATTAGGTTCGTGGGTGGGAGGGAGGACTGGTGGTGTGGAGTGAATGAGTGTTGACTTGACCGAATGTAATTCTGTGAAGGTAAAATGTTTCCTTTCTTTAATAATTATTAAACGGATCGGATTAGATCGTATCGACCACAATTCGATCTGATCCACTATCATGATCGCAAATTCTACCGTGATTTTCCTCAAACGGATCAGATATCCTTCGGGTTATGGAGCAGATCGGATTTTTCTGCCATCCTTAATTACACTACAATTTATTTTAACAGTAAAATGAAATTAAATAGATGTCAACTATTAAATATCAAGTATCATAACCAAAAGTAACATCAATAGTCAACAGTTAACATAGGAAGTTGACAACATCTAATATAAATTCATCAAGTCATCATCCATGTACAAAATCAGTTAGACAAAGACAAGAAAATTTGCTTCTTCAAATCTTCATTTCTCGAAAGTCAAGCTCAAGAGTCGATAGTGTCAGTATAAGTATTAGAATTTTTGCAAGATTGTGCCTAACAAAAAGAAAACAAAATGTTAGATAAAGCAAAGAAAAAATTAGAATATATTTAGGAGAACTTAAATTACTAATATTTACTATTTCCTTAATCTCTTCAACAATCATCGTATTGCAAGTTCCGTAATACATTTGTGACTTTGAATTTTCTACTCAATAGAAAATAAAAGAACATATTAGCAATATCATAAATTAAAAATGACTCTTATTTAATTTTTTTTTTCAAATTAAAAGGATCGGATCGGATCAAACCGACCCCTGATCCAATGTGATCCACTAACCCTTGGTGGATCAGAAATCCCACCGCGATTTGCTCCACCGATCCACAGATCGGGAATTTTTTTCAAACGGATCGGGTATCCATCGGGTTACGAAACGGATTGGATTTTTCTATCATCTCTATATATGCTCCTGGTATTATATTAAATTTTTAATACTCTCTCCATCTCAATTATACATACTAATTTGTACTTTCACAAAGGTTAAGTAAACTTTTAGAAAATAAATTCTAATATATCCTTAAATTTTAAGTAATTCTTTTACATTGGCAAGTAGAGTTCCGCTCTGGCGCTCGATGTATGGTATGCTATGGCATCACATAGACCATGTGGAGTGTATGCAGACACTCCATATGCACACCACATGGTCTATGTGGTGCCATAATGTACTATATATCGGGCGCTAGATCAATTTCATTGGCAAGTAGGTTTGAAAAGGTTCCTGTTTGTTTTATGTATTAATTATCAAGATTCTACGTTGCTCTTAGTCAATTCTGGCTGATTTGGCTTAAAAGATAGACAGGAGTCCAGTACAAGTTGGTGTTTTGAACATTGAAACTCAAAAACCATCTACAATGCCTTCTTTACACAGCTGGACTTTATATTCCAAATCAGGAGAGAGATAGGCCACTGACGGTCTGGCATGGGGTCTAAAACTGGACCTTTATGTTCACCCCTGTCTATTCCAACCCAGATTCTACATCAGATCACACCTTTGGATTGGAGAAAAAAGTTCATGTGACTTGTCCATTTGCTGAGGTGTCTACACTTTTAGGTGAAATACACTCCCCCATTGAAGACACTCTAAAAAGCATAGAAGTCTAGCATTATGTCAAGGGTGCTTGAGCGTATTAATGTATGAGAATCAACACATGATAAAACGCAAGACGTGACAAAGTATAAAATTCAAGTTTCAAATATAAGTACTATCTAGATGCACTGGCAGAGCCAATTGAGGACCAGTGCGACCGCACTGGATTTTAGGGAAAAATTTTGAAGCTATGGAAGATTGAGTCACCGTGAAAATGTATAGACTAGCTTTCAGTAGATTTGTCACGCTCTTCCGATCTTGGTGCATGAACCACGGAAGAAAGAAGATGATAGATACTGAAATTACAGTATCACCCTTACTAAAATAGGTTGATTGTCGGGCCAATACAACTTTCAACTTTCAAGAACAATATTTTAATTTTGCTTGAAATTCTTGATAAAAAAAGAAAATTACTAAAATAATTAAAAGAAAAAACATTATTTATCCCAGTGTATATTAGTTCAATTAATCTAATTCCATAGTCAACTTATAGCAAAATTTTTATTGTTAATTCAACTTGTCCCCAACCAAATCAAATTTTAAATTTCTCTTAATTCGTTTGACTTTCTCGCTTTCGACTTCAAAGTTTTTTTTTTCAATTAATCTAGTCACCCCCAATACGTCCAAATCAAGCCAAGTTACCGTGCTAGTCACTAAAATATAACTAATTATATTACAATATTAGAAATTCTGCCAACATGTAGTAACATTACAATGGTGACCGACGGCACTCACACAAAATCCTGACTACGCCACTGTCTAGATATTGTTTAGGCTAACTTTTTAGAACACTGATTTATATATATATATAATGGTGGTTCAAATATATGAATTAATTTTATCATTAATATAACTATTTCAAACATGAGTTGCTAGTAGGGATAACAATGGATCGGATCGGATCGATGCCAATCCAATTTGCTCCACGAAAGATTTACAAAATCATGATTTGCTTCATGATCCACGACTTACGGATCGGAGCAGATTGGATCAAATTACAGATCGGATCGGATCGGATCAAGATTGCGATCCATGAAACCTTTTTTTTTGAACATCATACATTACACTACTCTAATCTCCTAACTTAGTTTTCTCATCATACAATACACTATAATTTATTTTAACAGTAAAATGAAATTAACAAAAAAAATAATAAATTGGATTAGGAACACATTCTAGCGACTAGCATGTAAAAATTTATTTATTTTCTAATATCTGTTTTCAACATATTCAAGCATATTTACGATCATGCTAATATTTCCCCTTTTTTAACACTTTAAGCCTTTTCATCTATAAAATTTGTACAACAATTTCTTCATTTTAATACTAATAACATCATCAAATCATAAGCTAAATTCAAAAGTTAAAAATTAAAAATTGTACATCCAATCTCGGCCAAATTTCGATTGATATCAAGAAAATTATGAATATAACCTCGCATAAAGTAGATAATTCCAAGTGCCTTCTCATTGAAATTCTAATATGGGATTCCTAAAATACAAAAAATGACATAAGGTGCCTCATAACAAAGGCTTTCGCTAATTCTTGGTTCTTCCTCCATACTCCACTTCTCCAATTTTCACAAGCCTAAATTCCCCCACTATTATACTACATTATCTTCATAACATCTCTCACTCTTGTGAATTTCTTTACAACCAGCTTAGTAGCAAACACAATCCAACAAAAAATTTAGTTGAAGGAGTTCAAAAACTGTAAATTAAACATAAAATAATTAAACTTAATTAACCAAGTATTAAATGTTTGCTAAAGATTTTCAATTTGAAAAACTGGTTATAGCAATTAAGGAAGAAGACGGTCATCGCCCGGCCAAGCAATAAATGAAACGAGAGAGGAGCTAGAGATACTTGATTAACTAACCTAGATGGTCGACCTTGAGGTGGCTGAAGGCGGTAATCGGGTGGCTCAGGTGATCGGAGTACTGAACAAGCGAAGCGGCCGTGCGTTGCGACTTACGTAAGAGACTGAGGGACGAAGGGGATTTAGGGCTAAAGGTTAGGTTCGTGGGTGGGAGGGAGGACTGGTTGTATGGAGTGAATGAGTGTTGACTTGACTGAATGTGATTCTGTGAAGGTAAACTGTTTTCCTTTTTTTCTTTTATAATAATGGATAGGATTCGATCGGATCAACCATGATCCAATCCGATCCGCTATCATGTGTCGGATCGCAAATTCTACCATGATTTGTTCCACTAATCCACGGATCGGAAATTTTTTCCTCAAACGAATCGGGTATTCGTCAGATTTTTCTGGCATCCCTAGTTGCTAGCTATTAATATTTTTTCAAATTAGCGACCGTATTGCTGGAATCAATCATATTTTTATTTCTAATCTAATAAAGATTATTTTCCGTTCAAGTGGAAGCATGTATCACAGAATGACGGATCTGATTAAACATAAAACGATACATAATTTAATGGTTTATATAAACTACTTTTGCCAAACACTTCTTACATGTCTCATTTCATCGTAATTAATCCATGAACTTCTGGACAACAATAGAGAATATTAGAGTTGGGTGACCTAGATCCTATTTTGACCCGGCCTAAAGGCTCACAGGGCAATAAATTTGAAAAAAGAAAATTACGAAGAAAAATTGATCCTTTATGGTGGTAGCGGAGAGCCCCATTCCCGGAAACATCTACCATGTAGTAAGTTCCGTAGTATTTTATAAGATTCTCAAAAAATCTCCCGCTTGTGTGAACAATATTTCACTATATTGGACACCTACCTTTGATTTTCTTTTTTTTCCTCGTTCTAAGGTTTCCCAGGAACAACAAAATTTGTATGTTCTTTAGTTACAAATTATAATTCATGCTATATCAAGAAATTACTTCTGTAGTGGTGTGAATTTGTGGCACAGTGGTTAGATACTCAAGTTTCAAATAAAAAGTCCTGGGTTCGAAACACCCTCCCCTCCCTTGATTCCTTCCCTCCACTACTCCACCATTTATCCACACCAAAAAAAAAAAAAAAGTTGGAAATTACTTGTGTATATATGGTTTATGGCTGTATGAACAAGGTTCCGTCTTGTTGGGATAAGAATCAAATGAAGACACAAGGGGACAACAATCCCATGACAAAATTTGAAGAAAACAAAGCTTTATTATGAATTTAATAAAGCACACCGTCTAGTTCTTTTCTTTCTTTATTGATCACCTATGGGAATATCATTAGTCATTACCATGTATCCTTTAAAGGGCCGGCCTGATCAGTCTTATCCGCCCTTAAAAACAAGAGCTGCCTACCCTGTGCTGCTGTGCATCACAAGAGGTTGACGAGACAGATATATAAAGAAGGTGGGAGTGTGGGTGGGGAAATAGACAATAGTAGACAGTATTGAGCAATGGAAACTGACGAGGTGAGAGCAAGGGAATATGGTGGTTCACTCCCTGTGGAGAATGTACAAGACCTAGCTTCCAACAACTCAAAGGATGTCCCGCACCGATACCTCCGGCCGGAAATCGAGATCGAGAATGTTTCACGTGAGGGATCCTTGCAGATTCCGGTGATTGAGATGAGCAAACTAGATACCGATCATGAGTTGCTGAAACTTCATCTTGCTTGCAAAGAATGGGGATTCTTTCAGGTAAACACACACACGCAGAGACACACACAGATTAGTAAACAGTTTGTGAAATTATTTTCGTCTAGTCTGATGTATCAACATGATATTCTTGGAAATAGTTGATTGATCACGGAGCATCGGAGGCAATTGAAGAAATGAAGGAGGTGACCTCGGAATTCTTTAAACTCCCATTGGAAGAGAAGATGGCTTGTGCACAGACTCCAAATAGTATTGAAGGCTATGGACAAGCATTCGTGGTATCAGAAGATCAAAAACTCGACTGGGGAGACATGCTCTTTCTTCTTTCCCTACCAGCTTCTCAAAGAAACAAGAGATACTGGCCCAAAACTCCCGTTTCCTTCAGGTAACTAAGCCATATCTGTGCATCCCTGCTTGGTAGATCATTTCTCTACATCCCAATTCCTAATGACGACTTAATGCTGTGAATACCAGATCCACTTTGGATAAATACTCAAATGAACTGCAAAGCATTGCAGTTACCCTTTTCAGATCAATGGCTATAAATCTCAAAATCGACCCGGAAATACTCACAACGGCGTATAAAGATTGCAATCAGGGAATAAGAATGAATTACTATCCACCTTGTGTACATGCTGACCAGGTGATAGGCCTCACTCCACACTCTGATGCCACAGGATTAACATTGCTGATACAAGTCAATGAAGTTCAAGGCTTGCAAATCAAAAAAGATGGAAGATGGGTTCCCATAAGACCTATTCCGGGAGCCATCATCGTCAATATTGGTGACATCGCGGAGGTAACCATTGATAGGTTCGACTCTCGAAGATTGGATATACTGATAGATTCTGCGAATACTTCTTTTTCTTAATCATGTCGATTTCTATCGAGTCTGACACACTACAGTTGATATTAGTGTATGGCTGCTAAGGCTAACACAATGGCAACTAAAAAAAAAAGGCTAAAATTTTGTTTATTTGAATGCAGATAATGAGTAATGGTGAATACAGTAGTATAGAGCACAGAGCTGTAGTGGACTTCATGAAAGAACGACTTTCCATCGCTGCATTTCATAGCCCAAATATTACAACAGACATTGGACCCTTGCCCGATCTCGTAAAACGTAAGGGAGAAAAATACAAGACAGTAAACCATGAGGATTTCATAAGGTTGGTTATTGCTAGAAAGCTTGATGGGAAAAGTTTGCTGAAGCATATGAGGATTCAGCAGTAATGGCAGAGAAAAAGAAACTTTAATTCAAGAACTTTGGAGTGTTCCTCCAATTATCCATAGTAGAAATTAGAAATTAAAAATGCTTTAGTTCCAAGAGGGGGGGGGGGGGGGGGGGGGGGGGGGGGGGGGGGGGGGGGGGGGGGGGGGGGGGGGGGGGGGGG
>CAVNYN010277596.1:11769-38762 GCA_963692815.1 Nyctanthes arbor-tristis
CCCCCCCCCCCCCCCAAAAAAAAAAAGAACCTCTTTATATATATATAAAATATAAAATATATATATATAAATATATAATTTTCACCATCAAATGATAACATTCTAGCAGTTCGAATTGTCTATAATAGTTTGATGCTCAAATTTTCTAGTAGGAGACCCAGATTTGAACCACACTCATCCCTCCCATGATATCTCTCCCCTTCCCTATCACCCATCCTTTAAAAAAAAAAAAAAAAAAGACAACATTCCTTTTATCAAATGAAAACGTGAACACATAATGTAATAATAGTTGATCTCGAAGAAGCAGTTGAAAAGTACTCGGTCTCAAAATAGTGATTATATCCCCATTTCACTATCACTTTGAACAAGCAAGGGCAAGAGCAATTTGGGTAAAATAAGCTCATATTTGTCAACAAATGCTGAAAGTAAACTAGCTTGACGAATCAGAAGCGATATAATTTGAGGAAAGCAAAGAATCATATACCAAGGAGTCGAGACGATTTATCTGCTTCATGTTCTCAATGAACCTCTTAGCTCTATCTGCATCAGTTTTCTCATCTGCATCAGTTTTCTCCTTAAAATAATTCAGAAACAATTTAATCGTTTCATCTGTGGGAAACCAACGGTGCTTCTCTGAAACTGTTTTAGTTACACCAATCTTCAAGTACTTCAGAGCCATGTCCATCTGACCACTTTTCAAAAATAGATTTGTTAACGAGTTCAGTGTTCTTAGATTTGGCTCAGTCCCTCTGCTCGACAAATTTTCATGGATTGCAGTGGCTTCTTCTATCATGTTGCGACTAAGGTAGAATTCTAGCATCACATTTGGCAACCTGAAGTCAAAAGTTGAACAACATTTTTCCCACTCCTTATAGCACCTTTGGAGCGCTTCCAAATCACCCAATTTGGAAAGAGCTAGAAGCATGACCAGATAGCTAAGATTATTGGGACACGGGAAAGTCTACTTCAAAGCCTCCCATGCCCTATTAACCCCCGATAAATTATTCATCTGTGCATACAACTTGATATACGTGAGAAGTGTTTGGAGTCCATCAGTGCCAGATGGATTTTTCAGTTTCTCCATCTCTCTGAGAACAGCATTGGCTTTTTCATGTAACCCAGAATTAACATAAATGGTTGCCAAATTTCCATAAGTAAACCAATCTAATTTGACCTCATTTCTTTTCATCTTCTCTAGTACTGCTTCGATTGCATCAAAGTCTTTTAACGAAGCATAACTGTTAATCAACAGATTGTAAGTATAAACATCAGCAGCAATATTATTTTCCTCCATCTCTTGCACTAGCGAAAGAACATTTTCAGGCTGGCCCATGCTCCAATAAAGTGAAAGCATATTGTTGTAATTTAGAGTAGAAGTGTAATTCAACACCTTCATCTTCTGAAAGATGTCAAGAGCTTTATCTAAGTTTTTCTCCGTGGAATAACAGTTAAGAAGTGCCCCATAGGTTTTCTTGGTTTTTTCTGATAGTTGAAGGTTGTTGAAGTAATTTTTTGCAGAATCTAAGCCCTCAATCTTGCTAAGGAGGTCGATGCGTAATGCACAATCAGCATTATTCATTTTAATATTGCCGTTTCCAGCCCAATTAGATAGCTGCACGTGCATGGATAACACAAAAATATGGCAAATCAGTAAGATCTGGCGGACGAAAATCAAGTACAAGATATGGTAACCCACGTAGCTTAAAATCACAAATATTTAGGTAAGAACTAGAAATAAGTTTTATCTAAAAACTGGATTGTATAAATTAGAGAAGCACGTTAAATTTAACCGGGAAGGAGCCCCTTGAAGCCCCTGTTCCATAATTAATAACCTACTTCAGAACCTCATGATTATCCAGATGAAGCTATATAAATAGCCATCTTCTGATAAAACTAAATATAATCAAATGCATGGAATATTTCAAAGTTCTAGCTAGACTTTGAGGTACTTTACCCTCAGGAAAGTTTTTGCCTTCCTGTTTTCAGGTTCCACTGCTAGCACCAAACAGAAAAGAGGTTGTTGGGGGATAGTCACGTTTCATCCACATATTGTGCAGGACCTATAAGATACTACCTACATCTCTACCTCTCATTTCAATCGTGTTTTATATCAAATATGCTAAAATAAATAGAGCTATATGTAAATACTAAATAATGAGTTCCAAATACTCCCATGATAAAAGTAATATAGTTCAAAAGAAAATTATGAGCAATTTGCAAATTCAAGCAAATATCCACGGAAAAATAAATTAAATCCGTTGAGACATCGCCAACATGGAACCAACTAAATTGCTAAGGTTAGGCTGATACGTTATTTAAACTTTGGTAATTTCCCTCATACACAACTCCCCAGCACCCACAGAACAATTCCTACATGACAATAAAATAATTAGAAATACAAGAAGCAATTAAACTACACATCTAAAGTTTCTAATTGATGAAGCACACTGCACATACCAAGTACAAATAAATATACATACAGAAGGAAGACACTCACATAAATCTGTTATTGCACCCACTCTACCAGAATAAAATCACCAAAAGAACAAAAGAAAGCAAGCCTTTCATAGATAATGAAAAATAAGATTTAAAATTTCACTAGAATGTTTAGATAGACACAAAACACACTGACACTATCAAAATTAAAAATTCAACTACAAAAAGATACTTGCTTTAAAAAAGTAACTCTTAACTTACATTAAATAAATTAAATAAGATAATAAGTCATCTAATCTCAGCAATAAAAATTTAATTTTTACTTGTAAAATTTACCACTTGCTTCGCAGAGCACAGGATTAACTATTAAATCAACCAAGGAAAGCTAATTAATGCTCAAAACAAATTTACACTGATGGAGATACAGAAAAACCAAATGTAAACATAGTGAGAACCTGTAAAGCAGCGGGAAAATTTTTGCGTCTGCGGAAGTAGTTTATGAGGTTTATGATATCAAATCTCTTCACAGTATTTCCACTCTTGACCATTCATCAAGAGTTCCAGCAATGCTTGTTTCAGACTCAGCTGTGACCCTGAGCTTTGACACTGCGCTGAAAAGGGATTTTTCATAAGTGGGTTGCTTCGTCGTCTCTGTACAAAAACCCCTCTTTGATTGCATTTGAGTTTGGAGGATTAAGCGACTGGTCTTGAAATTCGCCATTTCAGTGACGGTAAGCTCTTCAAAGTGGAGCAGGGGGATTTTGCTGCGAGGGAAGGTTTTATGGGGCTTTTAGTAGGCATAATAACACTCAATTGGTCACTTAACTTGTAAGTAGATTTCAGTTTGGTCTATCAAATTTAATTTGTTCGAAATTAGTCATTCAACTAAAATAGTTGCAACTATTCAAGCAAAATACAAATATTCTAAAAGACATGTCCAAACACACTCGAGCTATGTACTCTACACATCTCACTCTCACCTTTGTATACAAGGATAGAGCTAGAGATACATTTTAAGGGGGACTATGACTTCTCAGGAGATTATCAAAATCTGAAAAAGATTTAAATAACTAAGAAAAATTAATTGTCTTGAATGCCCAAACCCTTAAATATATTTAAATCTCACATATTTGGCGTGGTGATATTTCTTTTCCAAGCTCGACTTTTAAATGAGTTTACATTCTAGTGCAGCCATACAAGGGCTCTGTCTGTGCTTATATAGATGTTTCTAAATTCTAAGCTTAAAGCGTGACTTCGAAACCATCTCATTCCAAACACGGTTTAGGGGTATTCACAACTTGAAATTTAGAAACCTTACAAGATCGGAATATCAGATATTATACTGCAACATCTATCTTTCTAAAGAAATCCGATATCCATAATCACTTATAAATTTTGATGAATTTTATTAAATAGTAGATTTATACGGATTCTAAGTTTAAAAAATAAGGACAAAAAGCTAAAAATTTTATAATACTATATGATGTCATATGATTATGTGACGTCTTTTGATGATTGTGATTTCCCATCTGACGTATCTCGATGTACGATACATACTCATATAATACGATATGACGCTATATAGGGCCTAAACAAAAAGGGGCAAATCTTGTTATTTCTATTGGAGGCCCCCACATAAATCAGATGACCTTTGATCGCTCAAGTTCTATCTTCGCTGAATAATTGAATCATCATTGTGTAGTAATCCTATCGGCTATCCCCAGTTCCCAGTTCCTACGTTGGAGCACCAACCTTTGGGTAGACGACGACAGCTGCACTGAGCACGGTAGAATTCCTCAACCGCCAATGGAAAAGTTAGTCCAAGTCTCGGAACAAGAAATTCGCGTCGACTTTGCATTAGGCTATAAATGCCGCACAAACATCCACCTCAACTCGCTCTCTTCTACCACCCCAATAGCATTCAAAATTCAGACCTCTTCCCCTCACAAATTCCTGGTTAACCCACCCTCTGGACTCATTCACCCGCTCGCCTCCGCCACCTTCCAAGTCGTCCTCAAACCCCAATCTCACCTCCCTGCCACCTTCCCTCGTTCGACTTCCGATCGTTTCCTCCTCAAAACCGCCCTCGCACCTGAACTGGAAGGTTACATTTCCAACTCTCCGGATTCGACCCAGCCTGAGTTTATTAACTCTTGGTTCAACTCAGTTCCCAACCTCGCCTCCCACGATGTCAAGCTTAAAGTGTACTTCCTCGGTCCTCTTCTATTGAAGCACGCAGTCAGCATCGGGGACGTTGAAGCCGTTAGGAACCTGATTAAACGACAGAGATCAGTTGTTTCTGATCTCCCACCTCCGGAGGTCGAATCGCTATACGGAGTTGCGACTCAGCTTGATAATAATTCGGGTGACATTGTGGGTTTACTGGTTGAAGCTGGGCTGAAAGTTAAAGAAATTGCAGGGCCGGATGAAGCTAGATGGGCATCGAAGGGGTGGAGCAAGCTACACGTGGCGGTGGCATTTGAGCGGACGGAAGAGGTTGAGAGTTTGGTGAGGGAAAAGGGAAGCGGGGACTTGAATTGCAGAGATAAGGAGGGGAGGACGCCATTGCATTTAGCAGCAAGCAAAGGTCAATTGGGGATTGCTCGGGTCTTCGTGGGTGCAGGGGCGCAGGTGAACGCGAGAAGCAAGGACGGCCGGACGGCCCTGTACAGAGCGGCGGTGAACGGGGACCGGCAGATGTCGGAGATGCCGCTGGACGTTGGCGCCGACCCAACAATTTCTGAGTTTGATCTTGGCCGTTCAGCCATTGATGTTGCAAGGGATAAGGGCCGCGTAAGTTCTAAAACAATTGCATCAGAGATCCTTAATCTTTTCCCAGTGTCATATTCATATCCTTATTTTTTTAAAGACCAGTAAGCAACTCCAATTCACACTAGTGCTATTTATCTAGGCTAGATAGCTGACACTTTTACATTAGATGATGAGTGGATAATCATAAGAGTATCTCCAATGCAACAATGTTGATGGTGTATGTGTGACAAAGCACATTGAGATTATATTCAATAAATTCTCCAATGCGATAATGTCCACATTGTATATTTGACAAACTATTATTAGGTATTTTGAATAAAGATATAGAGAAATTTATTGATTGAATAAATTAATACTTACATTGTGAGATGACATTGTCATTCAAGCATTTAAATGTACTAAATAAGTTTTTTTTTATCAATTGTCTTATTATTCTATGATTATCACTATATATTGGAGATGCTTTAAATATATTGAGACATTCACCAATGCATTATCTAATGAGAAAATGTCAACTAGATAAATAACACTATTCAGTATTAAATGATATAAGTAAATCTAGGTTGATCACTAATTCAAACATTGTCAGCTAGACACGTGATAACACTATGCTATATAGCATTATTCTGATTTATCTCAAATGGGGTGTTGCAGAAAGAGGTGTTGAAAATGTTAGAGCGAGGTGAGGCAGTGCTTCACGCGGCAAGGCGCGGTGAGGTGGATCAACTTGAGTCATTGCTGGAAAAGGGCGCATCCGTAAGTTTTTCTGATCAATACGGCTTGACGCCTCTCCACATTGCGGCCCTTAAGGGACACAAAGATGCGGTAATGACACTCGTTGAGTTCGGTGCTGATTTTGAAAGCCGAGATGCCGATGGCAATACCCCGCTGCATTTGGCTGTGGAAGGAGGCTGCGTTGAGACCGTTCAAGTTTTGATCAATAGAGGGGCTGATGTAAATGCCAATAGCAAGAAAAATGCAACTCCACTTCACATTGCGAAATTGATGGAACATCAACACATTACCCAAATTCTCCTTGACAAAGAGACTTCTGCAATATCGCTCGATCCATCGAGTTAGGCCCCGGCTTGAATTGGTAAGGGGACATTTTAACCGAACCCATTGGACTGCACCAACCGGGTATGTTCTCAATATAATAGGAGAAAATGTAGGTGTTGTGATGTGTAGAAAAATAAATTTTTACTACTTGAGTTGTGCAACTTTTTTATAAATAAAAATGTTTATACAAGTAGCAATACCGGTATGGAGATGTTGTTTATACAAAGTTTGGTATCTGATTGCTAAATTTAAAATTGATGTGATGTAAGAGAAAATAGTGTCATGTCAATTGTACGTGTACATGTAGCACTGTCCAAAAACTCATGACCACGATTCTTTGATACATCATGACCAAAATAAAACACAATAAAATGTGCCTATCGGTCGGGCTATAGAAACTGACCCTGGTTTCTTACAGAGCCCAGTCTCCAATTACAGACTGACACCTTACCTAATACACTTCACATGATAATTTCTCATTGGAAACCGAGCTCTATAAGGAACTCATCCGTGATTCCTTAGAAATTTATGCCTTTCTATTGTCACATATTATCTTCCCCCTCTAATCGCTAGCTACATGTCATTAGGTAAGTACAATATTGTATTGAATTTAGAGGAAATTGCAGAAGATGACCACTTTTAATATGTCAAGTTAAAAAATGTCCATCTTTTAAACTTATGCAAAAATGTATATTTTCTTATTTTTTAGACAAAATTGCCCAGATAAAAATTTTAATATCAATTCTAAAAGCCTCAATTCTTTGATCTGTGCATCCGGGCATCAACCCAAGCAATTGAACTTATCAAAATCTTCCCTGACACCTGCTGAATAACGCCCAAATAGCCTGCGAACGCAGAATTTCATAATTGAAGAAACCTCAAATCAAGACTTGCATCACACATTCATCGTCTAATCTGTAGTGATCGGGCAGGAATTCGATGTCGGTGCAATAGGAAAAGTTGCTCAGAATGGCGAGACGAAGCAAACCGCACCGGTCTGCGACTGAATTCGTTCGCCTCAGGCGACAACGACGTGTGAGTCTCAACTGTCGAGAAACGTAAGTGTCTAGATTTATAGTATATAACTATCGAGATCTACAATTCAACTATATAGATATACAGATAACCGTTAGAATTATCACGATTAAATATCAAGATATACAGATTAACTGTTGATATTTACGGTTCAACTATATAACTATAAAGAAAAATTATTACTTAAGGGCAATAGTGTAATTTTATTTTAAAAATGAACATTTTTGCACAAGTTTTATAAATTGGCCATATTTGAAATTACTTTTTTGAATTTGGTCATTTTAAAAATTGTCCCTTGAATTTATTGGTAGGAGAGTAGTGAAAATTTTTTGGCACTCTCGATCCCAAGTGGGTGCATGTATACACCACGTGAAATTGAAATTCCTCTCTCCTCAACAGTATTCTCGCACACTCCATGGCGTGGATATGCTATTTTGGAAAATAATAATAATAATAATAATAATAATAATAGTAATTGAATTGTGCTTTCATTTTTTCTTGATCCCACCGATATCGCTTAACGCCATCTTACACTACTGAATTCTAATAATATTCGACTAAAGTATTTTATATTTTAAACACCTTTTCACTAATAAGATGCTTGTTAGTGACCATTGAACAATGCATATAAGCAGTGTTCACTGCTAGCATCGAATCATTTGTGTCCATCATATATACAGAAAAAACAATTGTTTAAATAAATAATAATGGAAAAATAAGAGAATGGTACAAGATAACAAGTGCAATACAAAACTTAAATAGCATTTATTCTGGTAATATATTCACAACGTAATTCTCTCTTCGCTCTTTTTTTTTTTATTGGGTTGGGCGCCCCCGGGGGGATACAAAGCATTCCTATTTTCAATTTTTAATTTAACTAACATTTCACTCTTTGATCACTGTTTCTATCGAATAAAAGTCCAGTACTCCAGGAGTACTGAACACTAAGTACTTCTGACTAATCAGGGACTCACATATGAGATTTATAGCCTAAATTAAATAACAAATTGAGCGCTTGAATATACATGCAGATCCCTGATTGGTCAAGAGTACCGAGTCTAGTACTCTATGGAGTACTGGACTTTTTTCCATTTCTATCTAAACATTTTGTTAACATAGTTAATACAATGTGCAAACTTGTTTATTTGCCATTTATTTTACTTGTTCAAAGGAATGCGAGGAGAAATAAGTACTTTTCATGGTAGAAAATTTTGGTGGTCTTCAAAGTTTGTAAATTGTAATTAGCGGGAAGTTGCCAATAAACATAAGAAGAAAGTCATTACAATAATTTTTAAAAAATAAGCAATAATTTAGAGTCATCATACACTGAAATTAAAATGTGTAGCAAAAAATGTAGTGTGAATATAACTAGCTATTATTGATATATATATATATATGTATATATATTGAAAATATTCTAGTAATATCTATTGGTTCTTTATGGGCGGATGATAATCTCATTCAAGCAACCAATAAAAAATAAAGTAACTGCCCCGCATGGGGTCAATTGTCCCGCGTTTGTCATTCATTCATCTGTGTCATGCCATAAAAAAACCAATAGATAGCGTTAGAACGATATACTCACAGATATAATACCGATTTCAGAGAGGAATGAACCTAAATATTATCTTTTAGAATAATGTTATGTAGCACCAGTAGTGTTTGGCACCAGTCTAGGTGGCATTCAATGTGACATTAAATGATAAGTGGAATTAAATGAATAAATAAATGATCCACTTAATTCAACTTATCATTTAATGTCACCTTGATATGGTGCCAAGCACCAGTGGTGCTAAATAGCATTACTCTATCTTTTACCACCATTCCATCGTCTGTGTCACCACCACCTTCAACAACACCATTTCTCTACAACCTTTTACAAAACAACTTCATCATTTCTTCTAAATATTTCTCCACCACATCCAACCCTTCACTGACAAGTCACAGCACCACCACCTCTAAAAGCCACCGCCACCGCCAGTTGGAGATGTGGACCTCGTGGTGGAGGTTGGTGGTGGTGGTGATCTAATGAACATTAATGTGTTGGATAAAGATAGAAAGCAAATTTTAAATCAAACCCCATATACATTTTGATGATAAAGGAACTAAAGTAGCTAGCATATTATCATGATAATTTCAAAAGTTGTAAATCACCATGCTTGCAATTTCCATCAACTTTCCATGGGAATTATTAGGTACAAAACCGGGGGCCGGCCCGCACATGGTAACGTACGTAGGGCATGAAGACATGCATCAACTTTGAATAGAGAAAAGTACATCAATAAAAAAAGCCTCCTTGCCCACTTGCTTACCAACTTGCATATTTCTTGTGTTCAACCAACTCAATATGTTTTATTGTGTGAAAATGAAATCCTATATATATATATATATATATATATAACAAGTTGGGATTTCTTTTTTCTTTTTATTTTTCCCTTGGTGAGAAGTTGGGAAGGTAGGTGTCGGTTCTTCTATCCAACCACTTATTGTTTCCTTAAAATAGCGTTATAGGATTCCAACTTTTAAGCAAATATGCCCTACTACACAAGAAACTCATCAATGCACTTCCGATGCAACTTCTCTTTCATCAGTATCTATATCACGGAGATCTGTTAGCCAAGCAATGTAATGAATATATATTCACATTAAAAAACTATCATCTTGCGATAGTACTGATCAAATTAATAAGTCATTGTAACATTTTTTAAGTAGTATTCTATATTATCGTTTAGGTTCAAAAAGTGTACAAACTAAATTATGTTTTATTATACTAAAATTATGAATTTACAGCAAGACTATTAGTACTAGCTAGCATGTCGATTTTATGATATCTCTTTATTAAGATATTACCAAAAATTTTTGAGCAATTTCCTCTTGAAATAGAAAGGATATTTCTTTGCAAAGGGCTTAATTGGCATGTAGCATCATCGACAAAATAACCGGTGAACATGATCCTAAGTTGCAAATTAAACCCTACTTTAGTTGAACAAGATCATACCAAAATTTCACCAATTAATATAGCCAAAATCATGAAGAATATTTTCAAAATTTATTATTAAAGAGAAACTATGTGGCTATTCAGGGCATTCGAGAGATCGAAATGTTGGTGCCACTTCCAAAACAAACTATTCGGATTAGAAATGATAAAAAATTTATCCGCATTTATAAAGTCACCTTGTGTCCGTGGATGATGTACAAAATACAGCAAAAGAAGAAATATTCCCCATAAAACATAAACAAGTTTACATAAATTTAAGAGAATTTACTGATTTTTTGCCAAATTTTCTGAGATCTGAGCCAGTGACTGCAGGTTACATCGGACAATCGTATCAACAAAAGCACACGTCTCCTCCTTCGTGTTGCCCTGAGGTATATCAACAATGTAGGACTCGATCACGGTTGTCCGTGTTTCCGTCGCTGATGTCGCATTCTCTAGTAGTCGATATGTCGCATGAAGTGTCGTGATGGACCGATAATTATGCAACCTATGGTCACCCCCCACAACGCTAAAACTCATCACATGTCTTTCATCATCCAAGATTTCTAGTCTCTCGATACTCGAAGCCGCGGGCAGGCCCGAGATTACGTGCACTTCCCGTAGCGTCCCAACGTCGCCATCTCCGACGAGGACTCGACAGCTCTTGACAAAGTGCTTATACGCTTGCGGGGTATCGAAGCGACAGACGACGGACCACACAGTCTCGACCGACGCATCGATTGTTTGCACGACCGACGAGCAACACTGGTTGGGCCCCACCTCGTGAGTGTGGTGGCGCAAGACATGATCGGGCGCCGAGACATCAGCGCTTGTCAAGGCCACGATAGCCGGCGTCGGATGGGCTTGTTTGTGGTGGACGTTGAGGGTGGTGGCATAGTTGATAGGGTTGATTCTTTGGAGGTGAAGAGAAGAAGACATTGTGTTTTGGTTCTTCTTGGAAAGAAAGGTGTAATGAATGTGGATTGAGTTTGGAAGATTTAAGAGAAAGTATCGAAATACTATTTTGTCCAGTTGTAATAGTTTGTTATCTCCTTGGAAAAAAGAAAAGCAAGTAGTGGTTAACGGGCTTCCGCCGGACTAAGTGCAAGTGGATGGCCAACTTGCATTAACATCCGATGCCACTTTCGTCTCGTTGCTATTGATAGCCGACGCTTCAAATTTATCAATTTATAAATTAAAGTGATGAACTACGTACAAAATATAAAATTGACCGATTGTTGTTAAAACAAACAACTTTTCAAATTCGAATTCGTATAAACTGTAAATAAATCTTTAGTTTTCTAAACAAGATAGTCCTTGTTTAGTTTGATTTAAAATTTTCAGGAAAGGTGATTGAACAATTAAATTTCATTTTCAATAAAGCTTTATATCTACATTTATCGATAATCTTTTCTTGCTTCTCTACTTTTCAATTATTATTTATTACTATTCTTCTTCTTGTTCTCCAAAAAGCTATTCTAGTTCTAGTATTAATTGTAATAATAATATATATCTTGTTCTGTTTTATCTGATAAGTTCGTATTATAACATGTTCAAGTGTTACGTCCATTCATGTGGTTGCAACAAGCTATGGTAAGATTCTTGTATTCATGAAGCTAGCTATAACGGCTACATTACAACAAATGATACTATATATATATCATGTTGCAAGACAAGAGAAAGTAGAAACTTATTACATAGAAACTTATTACAACCACTATGTGCTAGGTAATGCTGGCTTTTCATTATAGTTTATGCATCATCATTATGTGCAACATTCAAAACCTCCTAACTGGATATTAATTTATTATTACTCTTTCCGCCCCCACAAAAATAGTCTTAGACTATTTTAGTCTGTCTTAAAAAGATAGTACATATTGTGTATGTCTTTAATTTTTTATTTCTATATATACCCCAATTAATATATATATATATCTTGTTACTATTCAAACAATTAAAGGGACATAAGTGTATATATACAAAAATACAAGTGAAATTAAAGTGATCGGCAACTCTATTTGATTATAATCTGGATTATAATCTGCCACACGACATCATTTTATTAAGTTCACTTTTTTCAAAAAGTCAAAAAGTAAAGTCAAGCCGTAATTTTTTACTTTTTATAAAAAGCAACCAATAAAATGATGACACGTAGCAGATTATAATCCAAGGAGTTGCTAAACACATATATTTTCAACTATATTAACCATTATTATCTTATTATGTGCGAAATTTTGTGGGACGGAGGGAGTAATATAGTTGAGAAGATGTTGCTAATGCTACCTTATTGACATGTTTTCCATATGCAATTTTATCTGATCCCAAAAGAGCACTTGGGGAAACAATATCGAATGATTGTGTTACTTTTGGTTACTATAATTCTATTATTATGCACGTGAAATTTAATATCCCACCAAGTTGGATGAAATAACCATAAACGTTACACCGAACGAAATTCTGTATGTCGTTTTCTGACGGTTCTTTGTTATCTTAAACAGTGGAAATATGTCCGCTTTCATATTTTCGGAAACAAATTTGGAAAACAAAGAAAATTTTTGTGAAGAAAATAGAAAACCCAAAAAGGTCGTTTTAGCCCCAACCAATGCCACTTTGCCTGACAAGGCAGCGCCACCAGTGGCAATCTCCTTTTACGAGTCAGACCTGGTTCACACTTCCGAACCTTTTGATTTGCCATTGATCAACCCTGGTTTTACCATCGAACCAAAGATGGTTCGACGGTGAGGTTGGGGATAGGTGAAAGATGACGAGTCAAATTGCCTATTTCAAAAATTTAAGACCTATGCACAATTTTGTTGAAGATCTCCAAAATTTCAAAATCAAATGCGGTTTCTAAATTTCTCTTTTCCAAAAATAGTTTTTTTAAAATGACAAATGGAACTCATTTTCAATTTTTAGAAATAGAAAACTCAAAAACACTTTTGAAAATGAAAACCGAAAAATGAAACACAAACACAACTTAGAAAATTTTTGTGAAGAAAATAGAAAACCCAAAAAGGTCCTTTTAGCCCCAACCAATGCCACTTTACTCGACAAGGCAGCGCCACCAGTGGCAAACTCTTTTTACAAACCAGACTTGGTTCACGCTTCCTAACCTTTTGATTCGACACTCATCAACCCTGGTTTTGCCATCGAACCAAAGGTGATTCGACAGTGGGGTTGGGGATAGGTGAAAGATGACGGGTCAAATTGCCTATTTCGAAAATCTAAGACCTATGCACAATTTTTGTTGAAGATCTCCAAGATTTCAAAATCAAATGCGGTTTCTAAGAAATTTCTCTTTTTCAAAAATAGTTTTTTTTTAAATGACAAATGGAGCTGATTTTCAATTTTTAGAAATTGAATACTCAAAACATTTTTGAAAATGAAAACCGAAAAATGAAACACAAACACAACTTATCTTAAGAAAGTTCGGTAAATTTCAATTCAATTTCAGAAACTTGAAATGGCGGTAGTTATTGAAACTAATAGTCATTTTATTATGATTTTGATTTCAAAATCAACAACCAAACTATAATAACCTAATTTCAAGTTGTTCATTATTCAAACGAAAAAAAAGTTATCTTGAGCTAATTGTGGGATCAAATTTTTGAAGGAAAAGACCCATATGGCTCTCTCTCTCTCTCATTATTCAAACGAAAAAAAAAAAAGTTATCTTGAGCTAATTGTAGGATCAAATTTTTGAAGGAAAAGACCCATATGGGTGGCTCTGTCCCCTCCCATGCCTCTGTCTCTCTCTCTCTCTCTCTCTCTCTCTCTCTCTCTCTCTCTCTCTCTCTCTCTCTCTCTCATCCTGCGAGGTTTAAGGTAGGACGGAATCTTCTGATGATATCTTGTTTGATACTTCCAACCTGTTTTATTGCATAGCCTCAGCCGCACAACTCATTTACCATGTAACGTAATCTGTATCAGTCTGTAACGTAATCTGTATCAGTCTGAAATGGCAAAGCAATATGAAAGAGAGGCATGATTTTGATTTTTGCATTACAGTCTCGTCTAAGTTTCTTGCCACAACTTGTTTCAAACTACGACATCAGAATGCAACAAGAACAAGATCAGCTGTGGAGCTCAGGAATCACTCACACATATTATTCATCTATTTACAGAGAGAAATGAAAACAAAAGGAGGGAAACAATTATCTTTTTTCACTGATGACGATGTAATAATTTTAAGGCAAAAACATACATCAAATAGCATCTATACAAGAAGCCAACTCTTTATACTTGAGAGAAATTCCAACTAAGCCAACTCTCCTACTCTAAAAATTTGCCGAGAATCAGCTTCAGGGTGATAACCCAATAAGCAAGAAAAGTTAGTACAGAAAGAATACCAAACCATGTTAAGATGAGTAAAAGAATACTAAACCATGTTAAGATGAGTAACGATCTCCCTTAATTTCGAAACAGACCCTGTTCCTTATAAGAGACTCGCAAAATAAATAAATAAATCCGTAACATTTAGGTACTAACTCCTTGGATATTGTAGCGAGCAACAAAAGCTTGATCACCATGGATGAGCCTAAAGTGCCATGTCTGACTGCAGATCAAAAAATAGATCATCCACCGTGAAATCAAGATCCTCTGGTCTTCCTGGCTTAAGGAAATCAAAGCCATAATCATCTGCATATGGGGCTTGTTCCACATTAAATGAACTACCAAACACCTTCGCGTCTGACTGGTCCAGTAGTTCTGGTGTTTGCATTCCGCCATAAGTGGGTTTTCCTGATTGACCACTGTTTGGTTCCGGTCCATTCTTACGCTCTGATGTGCTGTAATTGCTGGAATCCAACGAGGTCAATAAGTCGTCCACATCAAACATTTCATCCCAGGAGAAGCTCTCTAATGGATTCAGCCCAGGAGTGGAACCTTCATTCAGATGAGGAGGGTGTTCCTTTGAATCGAACCTACTATTTTCACGTTCAACGTCTGCTAGGTCTCCAGGCGGTTCCTCCCTTATCTCCTCCTTCACAGGCCCCTTCTTTATTTCCGGCTCCATTGTACAACCAGTCTCGCTGAGCAATGAAGACCCACTGTTTGCAGTCCTTGCATCTCCCTCTACAACTTCATCTTTCACCATGGGAGCATCAAGCTTGGGTCCCATGTGTTCTGCCAAACAAACATCGGAGACGCTGGATGATGTGGAATCGGATGTTGATGTAGTAGGCAATGAACGGGTCACTTTTGTCAACTCATTTGCTGTATTGGAAGTGGGAAAATTAAGCCTAGCACACGGGCCATACAATGAGATCGGAAGAGCGTCGTGTCATAAGCAAGAGCAGCTTCAATAGCGTTGCTAAATGTACCCAACCATAGCCTGTTTCCCCGGTGCGGCTCTCTAATTTCAGCAACCCATTTACCCCATGTCCTCTGACGCACACCTCTGTAATTGCAATGAGAATTTTCAGGACCTCCTTTACCTTTCATACATCCTTTCTTCGATCCCTTGGCAGGAGCTTTACGCGCCACCTTTCCTTCATCATTGTGAGAATAGAGTTTAGTGTTGTATTCTTTCCACTTTGCAAGTGTCTCTGCTATGCTTTTTGATCCATCCTTCCTGCTTCTTGACTTCCTCTTTCTAGTGAAGTCCATGGGTTGAGAAACAGGGTGAGGGTTAGCAAATTGATCCCATAGTGCCACCCTTGTACTTCTGTAAAACAAAGATAGATATTCAGTAACCTTTTTCAAGTGAAAGAACAGTTATAGATTCAATGTAGTACAGATAATCTCCAAGATCAACCAAAAAGACGATTATCCTTCAGAATATCAATCACAGTATTATATCAAGACTGCTAACCACAAGAGAAAAATGCACAAAAACAAAATCTGATGGTGGAAGAGACGCTAATTCACGTCCCCAAGGTCGACTCAGTTTTACGTGTTTAAGTGAAATACTTTCGAAAGCACGACCTGGTTGCACGTCCAAACTTGTGTTGATTTGGTGCATTAGCTAACACAAAGCTAATGCCTATATGCTAAGGAGGACCCTCTCCCCAAAATCCCAATCAAGTATTGTAAATGACAGCAAAAATAGTCCTAAACTGATCTTTGAAGCTATTGGCAGATCCAACGTGCTAATAGAAATTCAAAATCATTTCAGTTTTTCCCCCAAATGCTAAAACCATTCTCTTGCAAGGGGAAATATGTCATATTGATACAGCTCTATAACAAGAAACCCACTGATACAACCAAAATCTTTACAGGAAACCTTACTTATGAGGAAAACCAATTTTCTTCATGTCCAACAAAATGTAAGAAATCAAACTATCAATCCACTTCCCTAAACTCAATACCCCGCAAACACTTCACAGAAACCCAGATCAGTTTCCACAAATATACTCCTCACCACAACCCCCCTTCTTTTTGTTTTTCACCTTCAAGCCAAAGCCAATACCTAATTCAGGGGCCCTCTATGCCAAAATCTTGAAAACCAGGGCAGAAGGAACAATTTTGAGAAGGGAAAAAATAAAATTCATGCAAAAAGTTAAACAACGAAACAGGAAGTGAAAAGGAACGAAAAGCCCACAAAGGGAAAATTACAAATAAGAAGATGAAGCATCCAACATACCTTTGAACAATTTCACTTGATATATGACAGAATTTCAAATAGCCCTTGGTCAATCGACGAACGCAGCGCGCCCCTCACGAATCCCTAGTAGCTTACTCCTCTCTCTTTCCTTCACAAGTACCCTTTTCTGTGTCCTTCCAGAAGATATTATTATAGTTTGTAGAGTGGGTTTGTTTTTGCAGAGCTTTAGGAATGAGTGAACGCAAGACGGTCAAATCTCAATTTGAAACAGCTGCGGCGATACTTATAGGCTTCTCTAGATATTTCGGCTGTCTATTTTTATAATAATATTAGAAGATATGCCCTTGGTAAGCAATGACGTGGCGAATTCTTAGCCGTGTATCGTACTCGGATTTAATTAATTGGATCTGTGACACGAAGCTTCCCGAACCACACGTTTTGGTTGCACTGTTTAATTGGTAGCCAAGTCATTTCCCTGTTTAGTCCCTGCTTTTTTCCTTCTTCTGCTTTTAATAGTTATTTAGGGTATACATCCGCGTCCCAATCTTTGCACTCGCTTTTACTTTCATCCCCACCACTCTTTAAATCTGGACCAATAGACACTAACCGTTGAAAAATTGGTGTTGCCCATCCAAATGAATGAATTTTTTTCCATGCTCGTTACCAATTACAGTGGGATTCTATTATAATTAGATTTTTTCACCTGTGTATTGTACGGACATAGTTATAATATACGTTTATATTAAAATTGACGTATGAGTATATATATTATATTATAAATAAAGTACAATATACCAGTTATATCGTATAAAATTATGAATTGATATGAGAATTACAATTCACTATGAGATATTTAAAGTAAAATACTGATTTCATAATTCTGGTATCATCCAAACACGCCGTGTAAATTCATATGTACAACATATATAAAGTTATAATAATTAACAGTCAAGTAATTAGGGATGATAATTTGAAACATCAACCCATAAATTTGTGGGGACCTAATATGATTGACCCTCCACTCCTAATCAGAGCAAAAGGATGGGTATGCGGCAATATTGTCTACCTCACAGTGGGTCCAGGGCAGATGCGAGACAGGTTAGACCCGCCCATAGGCCGATGACCCACTAAGCATTTTCTTTCTTTTTTTAATAAATTTAATTTCAAAAATGTGTAGAAATGATTAGATATTCTAATTTGACCTATCGACCGATAAATTTGTAGCAATTTATTTTTATTTTTTTTTGAAAGGATTTTTCTATTGAATTGAAAGAATCATGTTATTATATTAGTTAATGTTGGGAACTTTAAAATTCTAAATAAAGGTTTTCATTTATTCTACGTTCATCAATTAATAAGGCGTTGCACATAACATTAATTGAAAGGGAGAAAAATTCATGAGTTCTTTCGTGGGTCATAGTGGCGTTCCACCAGCCCCCATGAACCGACCTATCTTGACCGCCCTAAAATATTGGACAAAGATATGTTATCTGATTTGCATAACAAAAACAATAAATATATAATTTTGATATTATATTATTAGTTACCCTCTTATATACTTGATTAATAATTTACTATATTTCACTTTCAAACCATCTAACTTATTTCATATTATTATTTAATAGTCTAATAATACGTATCGGGCATGTACATACCAATATTTACTGGATACTTGTTCAGATAAAAATTTTCATACTGATGAAAAAGTACTCTCCCGACACACCCCTTTTTATGAGCAAAATTTAAAATTAATAGTTATAATTAAAATATTAAATAGGGATATATTTTTAAAGAAATGCAAGGGATCTTAGACTTTTAATATAAATGGAGACCATATATATGTACGACATTCTAAAAAAGTTCCTTTTGATAATATCAGATAATCAAAATTGAGGGAGTAATTATTTTGTGCAATTCATTTTCTTCCTGTGGATTTCATATCTCTTTATTCACAAAATTTTCTCTAAAATTTATTATTATCTTCGTCAAATTAAAATATCGATAAATTAGTATTCAACCAGTACGTTGCACGGTGATATAACTTCCCAATATTTCATATAAAAAAAATTCATTACATAAATTATAAAAAATAATAAATAGTCACAATATAATAATTAAATCAAATGAAATAATAACATAAATTTAGTCGATATTTTGAAAGTTTCACATCTATAGAGAAAAAAGACTAAGAAAATATTTTTTTTACGTCATTTACAACCTAATCATTGCAACATAATGATATAGAAACAAAGATTAAAAAAATAGTTACAAAGATTTTCAAGTTAGATTATAGATTTCAAGAAAATAAAATTTAGTCATATGTTATTATAATAGAATTATATTATGTGTGTCTTTAGCTATTGGTGTGATACATATAAATAGATTTTTATTACACAAAAAAAGAAAATAAATTAGTTGATTTTCTCTAAGTTATTATGATCTAAGTTTCCATTTATAATATAAGCTATTTTGAAATAAATTTTGATTTCCATATTATCAAGAACTCTGAAAAGAAAATTTTGAAAATCAAACAAAAATAAATAATAAAGAAATAAACAAATAGAGATAACACCAGACAATTAATTTATAATGCCTTCATTTTCAAATAATTCAGTAGCAGGAAGAATAATTCTTAAAAAAATACTAATCCATAAAAAATTGAACAGTTACTCGCCATCAAATTTACATCGGTAGCCGATAATAAAAAATTATAAAAACTCATAATTATTTATAAATGTTGACAAAAAAAGAAAGAAATGAGCAAACTAAAATAAAAAAAGTAATATAAAAAACTAATAAACTAATATGAATTATTGAAAACTCATGATGAATATCCAAATAAGAAAAGTTTAATTTTTAAAACTTGAAAATGAGGCTTATAAGTTTTTGAATTTTTTTTTAAAGTTTCGTTTTAATGAAGGAGTTTCTTTTTTTGTATTATCTAAGTTATTGAGTTAACTTTGCATTGACAAAACTTGTATATTGATAAAATTACACTAACTCCAAATTATTCTATATTCAGAAGACTTTCATTAAGAAACTCGATCGTGGACATCAATAGTGTCTGAGTTATAATTTCTCTAACAGAAAAATATTTTTTTATTTACAGATTTACAGTTTTATGCATGGCAGGTAGCAACGTAAAATATTTATAGACAATAATTTAAAAAATTTTATCCAATTGGAACAACAGTAAAAAATAATACTTAAAACGTAATGCCCTGTACCCTGTAGCAACTGCATCACGATACATAAATATATATAATCACTATGCCCGTATGCCCATAAATACATAAAAGTGTTACATAAACTGTCACGATTTCAAGAAAATTTAATTCTACTTTATGATTTTCATACAGTCTACAACTCTAAATAATAATAAATAATAATATATTGTAATAATATAAAAGTGATATTTTTTGGGGTTTGGTTTCCATAGATTCAAGGATTCTAAGAAAGGAAAATTTGAAAATTATATAAAGATAAAATTTTGCAATTTTAGAAGGGGATGAATTATGTAATGAATTTTGAAAAATTGTGCAACATCATAAATAATCACTATGCCCGTACGCTCATAATTACATAAATGTGTTACATAAACTGCCATAATTTCAAGAAAATTTAATTCAACTTTATGATTTTCATACAATATACGACGTTAAATAATAATAAATAATAATATATATTGTAATAATAGAAAAGTGATATTTTTGAGGGGTTTGGTTTCTATATATTCAATGATTCTAAGAAAGGAAAATTTGAAAATTATATAAAGATAAAATTTTGTGATTTTAGAAGGAGAGGAATTATATAATGAATTTTGAAAAATTTTACAACATCATGATGATGTCAGTAAAATTATGGGTGGAAAAATTGTAATTGAGAATCTAAATCTAATTGAAAACTCTTGTATTACATATTATATGATAATTGCAATCCAATTTTAAACTAATGTTATGTAAAATTGCAAAAAGAGTGTTAGTGTTTACATAATGACAAAATTTGAAATTATGTACACGTCATTTTTTTTTCTTTTGTGATCTTATCATTATATAGCCACGTCACTTTTATGTTTTTACAGATGACGTGGATTTTGAAATTTACTTTTAGTAATGAGAAAAGTATCCGATGTTAACTAGTTGCCAAATGACCCTAACATTAATTAAATAGAGTAAATCCATCCATTTGTATGAGCGGCTCCAATTTTTCAAAGGTTGGGAGATTCGCTTGTCCAAAATTAAAGGTTTGGAACGAACATGCAAATTGATGTAAAAAGTTGGGGTTGTTTGGCTGTAATTTACCCTCCTATTTATACCATTTCCTTGCGACCCGCCCACACTAGAGAGAAGTGGAGAGCGGCAAAAATCCTCCCCTCTTCCCTTCCTGCCTTGGGGATGGAGAACAGTGGTGCTAACGTAAATTTTCCAAAGCCTCTGCACTTGTTGTGTTCTAAAATGGTCACATAAGTCTCGTCTAAGCGACATTTATACTTAAAATTTAAACTTGACATTTCACTACACCTAATGCTTCATCACATATTGATAAGCTTAAACACGTATGTTTTTGGTCTCAATGCTTTTTAAAACATCGGGCACATAACTGTCTAGCCAACCAATTTCTACATCTTCCCTTATTACTTATTAGGGTCTAGATTTTAACTTTTTTTTCTTTTCTTTTCTTTTTGGTTTGCTTGTTGGATGCTCGATTGTTGTGGAAAATCATATGTGCTCACCTACTAAATCATCAAAGCATGAATATTAAATTGACTCGATTTGATGGTATGGGTGAAACATTTTTGTAATAATAATATTCAAAAAGAAATTAAAATCCACAAAACAAGATGACAGGAGCAGGCAGAATTATAATTTGCACAAGTTAGTATTGCGGTTCATCCACGTTAGATAATTGTCTCCAAAATGTTCAAAATTCAGTTTCTTCCAATTTTACCGTATGGATCACATAAACAAACTAGACTAGACCGGGGAGACTGAATTTGATCAAGTACCCAGTGTCTAGTACTATTGCAGTACAGACAATTAGTGTGATCAGAAGCTAGTACATCACCTTTTAGTGCCTTGAAACTTACTACAGGGAAGAGGCAATTTTACTTGGAAGAGTCGAAGATTGAAGACTTCACGACAACTTCTAAACTTCCACTACTCTAATCTTTAGTAAACCAAATATATCCAGTGTTGTTAGAATCGAACCAAGTCCTCCAACTTATCATATGCCACTTCCAGAATGCAATGGTATCTTGTCAAACCCTGTCTGATTTTATGTCAACTAAATTCTCACTCATGTATTGCACGAAAAGAATACGCATCACTATTTTAAATAATAAATAATATGAAATTTTATAAGTTTTTCTTTTTTGTGTGGTGAAATTTTATAAAATTACACTGCCTAATAAGAAACAATTATTTTTTAACATTAACGAATAATAATGTAATTTTTTTCTTGTCGTCTTAAAATAACTACAGTTTACAACAAATTTTAACCCGATTGTTATCGTTAAGACAAATAAATATCATTTTAGTTTTTATACTAATTTAGATTACTGACATCGTACGAAATAATTGCTAGTTGAACAGCTACGTGTACTATAAAAATAATTTTTATCCAAAACCAATAACGATTATATAAATTAATAAGTAATCATATATAAAATAGTAATAATTATCAAATTCATTTATACCAGAAAAAACTAAGAAAAAATTACAATTATAATTTTCAATTAACTTAAACTAACGATATATATATATATGTTTAATTTCTATTAAGTATGAACTACAAATTTTACGATACGCTAGATAATTAGATAATCAAATTTATCTATAATTTAAACAATCAAATGATGATAATTATCTATTACTTATTAAATTTAATAGTTAATCTCATTTCAAAATAGTTAGGATAAGGCAAACGTGAATAAAAAAATTGAAAAATTCAAAATACCATACAAGTTATAGCAATATGAAACAAAGTATCTAAAAAGGCCCTACTAATAGATTTTTGGCCGAAAAACTATGGTACAAAGGTACCGCAGCTCCTTTCATTTAATTAATATATAGATATATAGATTCCTTAATTCACCTGTTGTCCATATGGACAATGAAAATATGCAAAAGAATGGACCAAACTTAGCAATATATAATCAAGCCAAGTACCACCACCCATTGTCTCATATCCATAAGGTTGAAAACAAACTATCCAGAGATGATGGTACCTGGACACCACAGCAGTGAAAAATTCCGCAATCTATCTGAACTACAAATGCAAGTAAAGGAAAGACAAGCCAACGTAGAGGTGTTAGCTACAGCAGCAAACTAGATGCATGTGGCAAAGGTGAATTCGTGTTTAAGGTAATCCAATGCTCATCTAATCTAAATAAAAATTCATTCAGACAAAATTCTGCATAAATAATAAGTTAAACTACAATAAGCACAGGTTTAGATAAAAAGTCAGCCCGCACAACTTCTTTCTGGTTCCCATGTCTGAGGTAGAACATAAGATACCTTATTCATAAATTCTATTATAAGTTGATATTCAACAAATTACTGTTCAACTTAGGGTGCTAAAAAATCCTCTGTATTTCATAATGCAACTATTTCTGCAATTCCATGGTCAACATATATCCAGTCATAATTAAACAATGTTGTATCCATACCCCATGTGACAAAACACGAGGTGAACACTCACCATGCATAACATTGTCTTTCTTATACACACTTGCACTATAGGAAACCTCTTTCTTCTCCTCCATGAAACTTGTTTACCAAGCAAGAAGCAACCTCTTCAGTCTTCACAAACCAAACTTGTCCCCTAAGGAAACCTGTCCTTCAAGAAAACTTACCCAACAAGAAAGAAACTACTTTTCTAAATTTTCAGATCTCAAAGGAAATGCACAGGAGGTAACAGAAGTACTTCGATCAGTCGAAGACTCCTTAAATTCCACTCCATCAATCAAATATTTAGTCATTTTTCCATGCACAAAATTGAACATGACTTTGGCTCTATCTCTTGACATGGAGTGCCTTTTGGCACAACACCTAGATGTAACCATGGATAAAACTTAAAAACATTCCTGCAACATGCACATAGCTGGTTTTCTAAGAATATTAACATCTCTTACATAATGTTTCTTTCAATTTAGAAACCCACAAAATAATGTTCTGAAATTTGTTCTTGGAAATTGCCAAAAAAAGAAAGAAAGAAAGAAAGAAAAAGGCCAGGACCAGCAAAATGATATGCCATAAAGCCTTTTTTTTTTTTTTTGGGGGGGCGGGGGGGGTGGGGGGCAATGCCACTGCTAAGGTCACCAGGAAGCACATTCCAACTTTTACATTCCGCATGCAACAAAGTTTTTATACCTTCAGGAACATCAGATACGTTAAAGCTCCAGCTACTGTAATAATTTTCCATATAATTAATTCACAGCTAACAGACAGAATTCACTGTTGTTGACTTGATTCCATCCATTATACTTCATATGGTATACATCCCTCATTATTCGATGGTTAATGTTAGACTGGCACAGAGCCAAAATCTTCTTCATATGAGGAAGTACATTCAATGAGGAGGAACATAGAATACTGTAACTTCATCGTCTTGTACAACTAAATAGCAAATATTTCACACCATTGATGAGAAACCCAAGGTGGCATCTATATTTCACCTTCAAATACTAACAAACTAACTTATACAATCTTATTTCACAATCAAACACTTACCAATTTAGGTTGCGTATGCAAATGCTAGTTTCATAAGTATACTCAGCCGTACTAGTTTCCCTTACACATCCACTCTTTGAATGCAAGTATACAGTAGATTATGCAGCCATGCCATGAACCCAGAGCAACTAATTTTTCTCCTTTTACTAAAATAGGCAGTAGATTCCCACAAATAGATAGGATACCAGGGATATATCTAGCATAGGTTTATCCAGCATCTGGGGTCCGACTATTAATAAATATAATTGTGTAAGAATTCTAAGCATAACATTGGACGCAATTGATCACATATACTAGAGGAGGTCATACTATCTAGTTAATAAAAGCAGAAACGCATTTCCACCGATCTTCCAATTCAATTCCTCATAATTTACACTACAATGAAACAAACTGAACATTAGTAATTAACCATGCAATTTACACCGCAACCGACCTTAGATCAGATGCCGGCCAAATTAAACGCGGATAGGCACGGTTGGAGCGGCAGAAGAAACGGAGCCACCAAGGAAGGAGAGGAAGCCAGCATTGGACGAGTCCTGATCGTCCAAGAACAAATCCTCTGGCATTCTGAAGGCGCCATGAGCACAAACGACGGCCAAACCCACAAGCAAAGCTGAGATGAGCAGTGATCCAACACTGGTGAGGAAAACCACGACTACGGTGAACACCACCAAAATGCCCAGAATTTCACGGTCAGAAAAGGTCCGCCCCACAACAATAAACGGTTGATCCGATGGGCGGAAGAGGTACAGGAAGACCCAGGCGGCGAGCAGCCCTAGCAAAACTAGTAGTGAAAGAGGATGCGAAAGTAGAGAAAGTGCAAGGGACAACGCAATTAGAGAAATATAGTTGACCCGGAAGTAGGAGAAGTTGTTACGAATACGGGAGGCGGCGTCGGAGAGGGAATCAGGACGGGAGAAGGAGGAGCGGTCGAGTAGCTCCGACCAGGGGCGGCGTTGCGCGAAACCTTGCCTAAGGGTGGCAGACAGACGGGAGAGAAATCGGCGAAAGGCGGGAGTGGCCACGGCGGCATCGGATTCCAGTTGCTGGTTCTGGATAATAGCCGGAGAAGCGGCCATTAAAATGAGTAGAAAAATGTTCAAAGTATATATAGTATGATTATGCCCGGCCGGAACTCTGAAGCAGGTCAGTCTACGTTTTGGAACTAGTCTCTATGGATTTTTGCAATTTTTAATTTTAAAATGCCGTCTATAAAAATAGGAATAGTTATATATTTCCTTTTCATCATCCTCTAAAATATAGTCATTTTCTTTTAAAATACTAACTTTATTATATGTCATTATTCAATGTACGTTTTTATCAAAAAATAATAAAATTATTAGTACAGAATTAAAAGTTTAAACGACTTTTTCATTAATGGGACACTTGTCAGTTTTGGGATTGGTTTCAAAGTTCTTTCATGTTGGAGAGAACATTTTCCCAATTTGATAAAAAATATGGTTACACTTCTTTTTTGGTTACCCAAAATATATGATCCCCTTGTCATATTGAAAAGTTTAACCTTCCCTTTATTCAAATACTTGGTTATCAATTTTGACTTCTACTTAGGGGTAAATTAAGAACCCATTACAAAATGTGTCTTTCTAATACAATTCCTAATCTTTGTAAAAAAATAGAGTGAACCATATTATATTTGAAACGGAAGAAGTACATGCCAAAGTTATGAGCACATATAGAATCTGCAGCATTAGAAGAACATATAGAAAATTTTTGCAGTGCTCAAAAGATGCAGTTAGATGGTAAGTGAACCCATGGAAGCAACAAAAACCATCATCCATGTTTGAGATTGATAAATAAACTTCTACACAAAATAAATGGCGCGTGCAATGTTCGTGCAGTGAACGTGCAAATATTTTGAGTGGTGTTACGAAGGGATTGGACTTGGGAGTTTCCTACATAGAATGGATCCTTGACCCTTTAGCAAAGCATATATATACAAAGGGATCAGGTTGGATCGTTCCTGCACCAAATGAATGCGTAGAGTATGTATGTGCAAAGTATGTGTGAGCAAATATAAGTGCAAAAAATGTACAAATTGTGTGATGGATTTGTTCATGTTATTTTGGTAACCTTGATGATGTTAGGCTTCTTACCTTATAATAACACATGACATCTCAAGTTCATGAAGAAAATACAAAGTCTTAACTGCTAGCAAACAAATGAAACAAGATTTTAAATTACTCTGTAAAAAGAGATGCACTAAATTTTGACATGGAAACCTATTAATTTATGTTTAGCATCCATATATAATGTATAAACCACCCACATCATTTTTTCATCATTAGAAGCACATGATGTTGCAACAATGATATTAGCAAGCTCATCTTGATCAGGAACCACTTATCATATGGAACTAGCTAAATCACAAGATAGAAAATAAATAAAGAACTTTCTACTTTTTTTTTTTGGGGGGGGGGGG
>CAVNYN010277600.1:0-11915 GCA_963692815.1 Nyctanthes arbor-tristis
TACATCAGTTTCTTCAGTATATTACAGTACGATTTTTTGGGCACAGTTTCCCATACCATCCAGGATTCATCATAGACGAAATGTATCCAAGTTACCAAAGTAAAACTGCTTCTAGTTTTAACATAGAATTAATCATCGTATGTTCTGTAATAGATAACATCTAGACCCTCAATCTTGATCCGCACTCAAAAGTCACATTGCATGAATTTTCAATGATAACGGTGTAATTGTGTAGGGGTCTAGAAAGAAAGGGTGGCAAGTTTACCAGCAGCTGACACACACACACTGTATCAACTTCTTTTAACCATCGGCAGCATTCATGTTCAGCAGTTCTTTCTCTGTGGCTGTGCCTATGCCTGTGCCTGCGCCCCTGCCGATGCCCGTGATCCTGCTCATGCCCGTGGTCACGCTCATGCCCATCCTCATGTTCAAGCCTGTGCCCGTGACCACCACCTGGTTCATCTGAGGAAGGAAGGCTGTGAGAAGATTGTATCTCAGACGGAGGGGAGGGATGAGATGGGACGGAGGGTGGAGTGATGGTGGTAAACGGCAGTATTGAGCAAGCACGATTTAAAACGGCATATTGAGCAGCACAAAGTGGGGGAGGATCAAATCCTGGCGCCCATTGGCTTTTTGTTTGGGGGTACGTTCCAAGAAACATCACTAAGAGTACGAAATTAATGGAGGTGACCTGCTTCATGGCTGTTACACCAAGAATAAGAGCAAAACAGAGTATATAACAATAAAGTAATCCTTGTACATATATATATGTGCGTGGCTACTAAAAATTCATCATCAAGTTTACATGCTCCCTAATTTAATATTACAAGATGCAAAGAGAGGTAAAAGCTTGAGCTCAGGTTACCAAAAAAAGCAACATCCACTTTGCATGAAATATGTACGCGTCTGGTAGGCATTAGTTTCCGTTTAGGTATTTCAATTGCTGACTTGAGGGTGGATGTTTGGTATGGAAAATTGGAGAGGAATTAACGAATTAACAGTACAATCCAAATTTTCACCATAGCTTCTTTTCCATTTTCAAATACTTTCTACTACTGTCCAATCCACCTTACAAGCATGGTACTAAGATTTCAATAAAGAAAGGATGCCTGAGGTGTCATCATTCTTTCTAAGGCTTAAAAATATTTAGTAGAAAGGTGGGAAAGTGCCAAATTTCTATCATTTTTTTTTTTTATATTTAGTTTCTGTTTTCAACAAGGCATAGCCACTGCAAATATCAGAACTCGAGTAACCAAAATACGTTACAGGCATTAAGCTATAGATAGAAAAAGTTAGAATATAATTTAAAATGCTAAATAATAATCGTACTTAAGTATCAACTGATAATGTAATAATGTCATTGAAAAATGTTATCAAGATCAAATAGAGAAGCTTCACCTGATCCCCTTGTTTATAATACAAGTCTCCATGGAGCAAACTGATTAGACAGGGATTTGGGAAAGATCAAAACAATTTACCTATTTATTGGAAAGGACGACCTGAGGGTAGAATAAAAAGATCATTATGCTTCTTATATATGATGAAGTTCGCATCAACCCCATTTTCTTGAAAGAGAAAAGGTGAATATTTCAGATTTTATACCTGATTGGGGAGATCCTCTCGAGCACAAAGATGGACGCTGAGCATATAGGTGGGGTTCCAAAAAGCAGCTTCTTGTCTTGTAATGATAAATTCATTAAGATACTTGTCCACAAGCCAACTCAGTTACATTTGCTTGGGCAGTGATGGTGGAAGCAAGCTCATAATTATAACCATAAAAGATCCTGATTATTCAGAAGGCTCAACCCCTACTAAAACAGTCAGTGTCAACAAGAAGTGCATTCAAGAAAAAGGAGCAAATATTTGTATTCCTCAATTTCATTTCATGCAAGCTCTAACTTTCCCGTTTCCTCGAGTACCTGAACATCGCCATCTAGAGTTTGCTCTGCATTTTGCTCATAAAAGCTGTACTCTTTATTCCCAGCTGCCATGAATTCTATTTCCTTCTTAAGCGTTTCTCTTTTGTCCCTGATTTTCTCAAGTCGCTGCCTATGTCCCTCATCAAGTAACTCAATAAACTTATCCTTGATTGCAGGAAGCGGATCAATATCAACCAACTCCTCACCCTTATATGCTTCTCTCAGCATTGCAGTCTGAATCCCACCCTTCAAGGACATATAAAATATCCCAGAATGTCTAGTAAACGTGCTCGAGAATGCATTTGAGAACCTATATTCTTCACAAAATTTCCCTAGAACAGGTACTGGGATCCTCTTATAAAGTGTCAGAGAGAGCAACTCATGGAAAACTCCAACTGTCCGCTTCTCCATTTCAGGTGAGGCTTGATTCAAATGTGACACGTCCTCATAAGGCGAGATATATGGAAGATCCATCCAATCCTGTATCCACTCCCTCATTTCCTTCTTAAGGAAAAATCCAGGAGGAAGCTTCCAATTGAATGCAGGTCTCACCCTAATCCCCATCAACCTTGACTCTTCCTCCGCCCTCTTCTGGATAACTGACTTAGTGAAATTCTCATTCCATGAGACCAACTCTAAATATGATTTCCCCTCTCCTGGAGTCCCATATAACCTAAAATATTCTGGGTACTTTGGTAACAAATTCACTAGAAGATCATTTGGAAACCCAAATTCCCTCTTAACCTCTACTAATTTATCGGCGCTAACAACTCTATCCTTCGCCATCATCAACAATTTACACAATTTCGAAACAATCAAGTGTTCATTTTCACTATAAATCCTTTCCTCTTCCTCTAACAACCGGTTAAGCCTATCACTAGCTCGGATAAACACAACGGGATCGGATTTGGGCTTGATCCGATCCCTGTATGTTTCAAATAATCCTGGGTTTCGGGCAAGGAAAGTTTGAATCTTAATGGGTAATCGGAGCCTCTGGCGGCGTTTTTCCAGGTACCGAAGCGGGATGACTTGACCTGGTTCGTTTAGGACCTCTCTTACGACCCGAGCGCAAAGTCTCCATTGCTTGTCGTTTTCAATTGCCTGGTCGAGCTTGGGGTCCTTACGCCAAACCACTTTGAGGCTTGAAATTGAGACTGTGAATTGAAGGCAAGACAATAGAACTGGAGTTTTGGTGATTGAATTTGTTGAGAGAGAGAATATTTTCAGCGAATTTAAAAGCATGCCTAAGATCGGAAGAGCACAACTGTGGATTGGGAATTTTGGGCGGTTCTGAAATAATCTCAGGATCTATGGTTTGTTAATTGGTGTAGGAATTAGGGTTATAGTGTCTTATAATTGCAGAGTTACCAGGGGAATTGTGATCTCGTCCTATAGCCCGCCACCCGGCAGCCCCCACGTGCCTGGGCAAAGGCACATCGGGCAGCCCCTTCATGACACTCGTTGGGCGGGATAGCCGTCAGACTAGTGGAAGGACATCATTTTTAGTTACCAGGGTTTAATTAAATAACAGAAAGAAATAGAAACGACGCCGTATCCTTTGAAACATTTCAGTTTTTCTTTGTAACCTTAAAAATTAATTGCTTTTTATTTCTTCTTTTTCCCTTTTTATGTACTCTGTATATTTCTTACTGTAATTGTCCCCTAATGTGATTGTAATTTTCAGTTTACTAGTCCTTTATCTTTTTCTTTACACTTTTTCATAGTTGACGAATTTTACTTTTTTTTTTTAAAGAACGAAATTTACGTTTTACTATTATTATTATATAAAAATTAATTCTATATAAATTCTTCATTTTATCTTTATTGTTAGATAACTACGACAAAGAAGCAAAGAAGTAATAAACTATAACAAAAAAGGGTAACTTTCACTCTAAGTCCTCAAATTTTTAATTTTATATTAATTTTGTCCTCATTCGTTTTTCTAGGCCTACTAGGTCCCCCAACATTTCATTTATTATCATGTTATATCTCCAATATCAATTTTCATCCTCAACCTTTCAATTTTCACTATGAACCCCTATCAATATAACCATTATACTATTGGCTTATTAATTCATTATAGATCCCTAAACTTTTAATTTTTATACAATTTTATCTCCATCCTTTTTTAGACGCATAGGGCCCCCAACTTTTCATTTTTTGTCATATTTTATCCATATTAACACTTTCTGCACCTAATATTTTAATTATTAATGTTAATATTTATTAAAATTATCATTATACCATTAATTGTTTAAATAAAAATAAAGAACAATATAAAATAAAAAGTCCACCCATTCTAACTCAATCCAACACAATCCAATGACATCAATGAGAGATAATAAAGAACTCAATATAACAGTCTCGACGGATATCAAATCTACTTCGAAGAAAGTTATTGATATAAGTATTGGTGTGCCGAATCAGATCAAATTTCTTAATTTACCACAAATTGTGTAGCAGATGTAGGTTGGGTAAATCTGCCCGAAAAAATTGATTTTTAAATCGAATATAACCCTAATAATCTAATGTTGATTTAGTTTCTTGTCTCTCACTATGATTCTTACCCATATTTGCCTCCGATTTGTTATCTGTGTCGATCCAATCTGAGCCATCAATTGTGGATCACAAGAAGACCGATTTTTGGGGCTTTAAAAAATTTTTGAAAAAGGGAATTCTCCCCAAGATCAACACCAAATTCAGTCGACACCAAATTTGATGAATACTTGATTTGCGTAAAGTCAATCCAAGAGTAGGTGCAATAGAACTGATCGGATTTTGATTCATCACAGGTTATGTAGCATATACAGATCAGGGTAGATCCACATGAAAAAATAAAAGTAAAACACTCATTTTTGATTTACAAAAACAAACTAAACATATGCTCTAATTCAAGTTTATGTCTAGCGTCTTTCTTTCTGATCATCACCTTGATCTGCCCTAATCTATTACGCACATCAATATAATTTTATTCGCCAATTATAGATCATATTTTACGAGTGACACAGATCAAAGCTAGTCCAGTCTAAGTATGTCCCACTTCCTTTCACTATTGTTATAATAATATAAGAATGTCATTTCAGAATTTACCATCGGAATAATGCCATTTCCAGAAGCAAAAGTGAGAGGAGAGAATTTCGTTTTTAGAAAATTTTTTAAAGCATTGAAATCCGTCTTCTTACAATCAACAATTGGTGGATTAGATCAGATTGACATAGATAACAAATTGGAGGCAAATCAGGGTAATAATCATAGTGAGAGACAAGAAACTAAATTAAAATTAGAGTATTAGGATTATGATCCATTTTTTATAAATCAAAATTCAATTTTTTGGGGTAAATTTACCTAATCTCATCTGTTAAGCAATTTTCTTCGAATCAGATTTGATATCCATTGAGACGGTTTTATTAAGTTTTTTTTTTTTGGTTATCATTATCTCCCGCTATTGTCATTGGGTTGTGTTGGATTATGTTAGAATGGTGGACTTTTATTTTATATTGTTCTTTATTTTTTATTTAAATAATTAATAGTATAACGAAAATTTTAATAAATATTAACAGTAATAATTAAAATGTAGGTACGGAAAGTATTAACGAGGATATAACACGACAAAAAATGAAAAGTTGGGGTCATATGTGTCTAAAAAATGACGGAAATAAAATTGTATAAAAATTAAAAGGTTGGAGACCTATAATGAATTAATAAATCAAGGGTATAATTGTGATATTGATAAGAGTTAATGGTGAAAATTAAAAGGCTGAGGATGAAAAGTGACATTGGGGATATAATATGATAATAAATGAAAGGTTGAGGACCTAATAGGCGTAAAAAAAAGAATGAGGATAAAATTGAAAGGTTGAGGATCTATAGTGAAGATTACCCAAAAAAAAAAAAATAGGGTAATTATATAACCATTATATATTTTCTTTCTCATATTACAGGAAATTTTCTAAGGAGAGCTTTCCATTATATATTTTCTTTCTCATATTACAGGAAATTTTCTAAGGAGAGCTTACTTCTATCCTTATAGAGTGAAAACTATCACGTGGCTGCATGTGACAGTTTTCACTTCGTAAGGGGAGAGGTAAGCTCTCTATAGTTGGACTGCATATTACAGGTGAACAAATAAACTGCAAGATTGAAAGACAGAATCAATCTACCCAATGTGGTTTCTTTTTCTTGGTTTTCTTTCTTTCTTTCCTTTTTTTTTTTTTCTTTCTAATGCGGTATCCTATTATAGTATTATATATAGATTAATTAATCTTGAGTTTGCAATTTGTGTATGTCGGATTCATTACATGCTTGCTTGCAAAATCAACAAGTTTTTGAAATATTGATTTCTTCACAGAAATCCATTATCACCACCCAACAGCCGAGCAGTCACTCTGTGTTACTCAGAATAACATGTGTATAGTTATCGTTACACTAACTGAATCAATCGTTCTATATTGGAAATATGCCAATAATAAAAATAAATTATGGCAGTGTTTTATTTTTAATATCGCCTTAGGTAATTCTTTGTTGTTTTTCCTTATATTAAGTTTCTATCATTTGTAAAGTTGTTATTAAAAAATAGTGACTTTGTATATTTGAAATACGCATGTATTTCTTTCTCTTTAGTTTTTTGGTAGTAAACATTGAAACTTGTTGCTTGATTTGCCAAACAAACAACTCAAGAATATTTGACGACCGATGGCCTTTTTTCTTCGTACTAAACAACTTCTCGTCCAAATATATGAATTATCTTAGAAAATAAAGATAAAGATCTATAAAAAGATATAAGAGACATCTACTTGTAAATGATTAAATATATGGAAAATGAAAACAAAAATTTCATCCATAGAAAATAGAAAATTAAACACAAATAAAAACATCATTTTCTTGTTCTTTACGGTTTTGTAAAAGAATCATTATAATACCTATTTATAGGCCTGTTTCATTTTATGAAGACTAATAAAGACATAATAATAAATATATTGTCGGTAATGTTCAAATACTTCCCGGAAGTACTGTTACAGCACCTTTTACTCCTTATGGCATGCATTGACGTACGCCACGTGTATTTGAACATTATATATTACGCCAGGTGCATTAATGCGTACCACATGAGATAGGAGGTGTTGTAACAACAACTCTGAGAGGTGCTTAAATATTTTCAAATATACTATATGCAGTAGTTGAAATACATTGTTCATGCCTAATGGGAAAAATAGCATTCTAACACTTTTAAAGAGTAAAATTTGTCTCAGGGGTTGCATGTATATAAGCCACTTAGGATAGAAAGAGACTGCAAGAAAATTTTTAATGGAATAAATACAAGTATGTAACTAAGGACTTTATTACATTGTATTTGTGTGTTTACTAGATGAATGTGTGTGCTAACAAAATAAATTAAAAATTAAAATGGCATTACTAAAATAATCTAAATATTGATCGAACAAAAGCGGCAACCAAATGATTCTCAACGTGGTAGACTTTGTGTCACGCCCCCAATTTTATTGTCATATTATCTCGAAATATTAATAGCGGAAGTGTTATCTCAATTCAAAATTAAGGGTGAGACTTTACAAATACAATTTAAAAGTATTACGACGTTTTCGCTGCGCACTCTGATAAATAAGAGTATTGTGGGTTACCTATAACGAAACCTCTGTCACACACTGAAATTTCGATCACATATATGTATATTCTCCACTTTGGGATGATCCATCCATAAATCCAAATTCAATACCTATATGATTGTAGAAGATGAGGTGAATACAAAATACCCAATGAATAATAACATGTATTGGCTCACGTAAAACAATGTAAGAAGGGTCACAAATTGACAAAGATATAAAGATATGCAGCTCGGGCACATAACTAGTTTAGCCCCTACCCGTAAATAATTGGATACAATTATATAAAACGACCAAGGTCACACAGTAAGGTCATAATGCCACAAAGCAATATAAATACAATGCAAAACGGGTATACAGCGTCACTGGCGATGTCCAAGAGCAAATAATAATGGTTTATCTAAAGCAATGATGTACTGTTACTCATCAAATGGCAAATACAATCAAAGAAAAAACGAGTTCCAAAAGAGAGAGAGCCAAGCGATAGGAAATGATAGAGCCAAAGACATGTGTTGCTTACCTCAAAGACTCCACAAAGATTTCTTGTATAATTCTAGGAGGAAAATACAACCAAAACCTTGGTATTCTTCGCTTCAAAGTTTGTTCTTTAAGTTGTAACCTTTCTATATATAATAAGGAGCTTTTTCAAGGGTAAAATTCAAAGTTTGATGGGTTTTAATGGGTGTTTTCCAACCTAGCATAGGGATAAACGAATTTTGGGGTTTTAAGAAAGAAAGTGATGACTTGGGGGGGTTTGGAAACTTGGAGGACCCTTTGATCCTTTTTATAATAGTTAAAAAGGACGAGAAGTGGCGCCGTACATTTGGCGACGAATTGTTCAAAAAATACTTGTGCTTTGTGTCACCTTGTAATTAATTCATTATACTTTGATTCATATCAATTAGGAACCTAATTATTTCTTTAGCGTCGATTGAGTAATAATCTTTTAATCTTTTAATGCAATTCAAGAAGTCTCACAATGCTATTCAAGTAATTCTTTCAAAATAGCAATTTACTTTAATTTTTAGAAGTTTACGGGATGTTACACTTTGATCATATGATTATATATTATTTCTTTAGAAAAAAACATATTACACATTATTACCTAATATATTATTACTAGACATTAGATGTTGCAATTCACTAATGATAATCATAAAAGGAGGAGTGCTATATTTTCTTGTTGGTTTACTAATTAACTCACCAATTTATAATTTTATCTTTAAATGTCTAATACTCAAATTATTTGAATGTCTTAATTAAAAGTTTTACCTTATTTATTAATACACAATTAGTGAATTAATTGGTAAACTAATATGAATATTTACATTACTCATCATAAAAAAAATGATCAAATGGGCACCACGCTTATTTGTGCGCCTCTAACAAAACATGGGCCTATTTCCTGTGAAAGGCACTCAACGAGCGTCTTGTTCATGGCGAAAATACTCCATTACATAACATGTTGTATTGCACAACGAATATTACTAACATTGATAAATAAAATTATTAATCATTTTTTTCTATACAGGCGCGGGTGGGGGCAGTAACATAGCGGAGGGGAGCGGAAATTAATATGGTAAGGACGTGTGGTTTAAACCACAAGACCGCTTATACAGAACTTGATAACTTAATTACTGTAATATTTGTTTGAACCACACAGACATCGTTAATCTCCAAACCTCCCCCCACAAAAAAAAAAAAGGTGGGAAAATCCATTGTTAATCTTCAATTAGGTTGAACAATTTCTAATTTTTAGTGGATCAAGATAATTATTCTTCTCAATCAAGTTACCCCTGTGAGTTAATCTTATTACACTGGAAGAGTTTATTTTATTACTCGAAAGTCGAAACAGAATTGAAAACATGATGTTATTGGCACTAGGCATCTTGTCCTTCCCCAATAATTCTAGCCAACAACCAAGATTGGCTTTGCAAAGAGAAGTGATCCTCATGCACAAGATTCTCTTATTCTAATCCTCAATCGAACTTTCTCCTCACAAGATTAGTCTAGTTGGTACTTTTCTAAGAAACCCCAAATTATATACGACTGGTACAAGCAGACATAGTACGTGGTACACTCATCTTTTTCCTGTTGAGATAAGGTTAGGAATCTTTTGACATGCTGCTATTTGATACAACATTGGTCACGTGGGAATGGGCCCTTTGAAATTGAAGTCTTATAAAATGGGCTCTTGGTCAAAGGCCCAGTACAAATTCATGCTCTTTAGCCTTAAATGTTAGAGTTTCGGGCCCATATGTGTCTGTTGGGGGGCTCACATGTGGGCTCACTCGAAATATAGAAATGAATGTGAAGGACTTGACTTGGAAGTTGAGTTTAATGTGACAAGGCACACGTGATGATTGTGAGATTAAAGATGTGCGTAGCCATTGATATTTCCATATCAATTTGGGGCTGGGTCGAGCAAGAGGAATTTTTCGTAAGATGGTCGCATTATCTTATGTGGTGCAGCCGCTTACTAAAATGAAAATATCTTGTTAAATGATTTGATTGTGTGTTTTTTTTTTTAATTATATCAAAAATTGTAGTTTGGCTTCACTTCGTTGAATCTAGATCAGGCAAGATAAACGGCCCCTTCGGTATACCATTTTGTCATGCAGAATACTCTCTCTATGAGTGAGGTGAAAATGTTCCCTCGCCATGTATTTTGAGAATAGATGTTAAATAATATTTGGGTTAAATACACCTAGTGTCCCTAACTTTTTAACTTTTCATATATTATGTTCCTAACATTTGATTCTATTCATGTGGGTCCTCAACTTTTCCAAAGTGTTACACTTAACGTCTTTGTGATGGATTGCATCTATTTCTACCGTTACAGTTAAGAGTATTATTGTAAAATATAAAATACTAAATATTTTAATGTTTAAAAAATAAAAGAGGGGGAGGGGGACACTTCCTTTTGACAACAAAGTGCCGTCATTTCCTGCAGCCTTTTTTTTGCTTTGGGGGCAGCCAAAAGAGGGTGTCTCCCCCCTCCCTCTTTGTTTCTTTTTTTTTTTATAAATATTAAAATATTTATTTTTTTATATTTTATCATAATACCCCCAACTTTAATGGTAGAAATAGATGAAATCCATCACATGGACATTAAGTGTAACACTTTTAAAATGTCGAGGACTCACATGAGTAGAATCAAGGTTGGGGGCATAATCTATAAAAAGTTGAAAAGCTAGATATACTAATTGTAATTAACGCATAATATTTATTTGATTAGTGATTTTCGCATGGAGGAAAAAGTGGAGGGAAAAAAGGGGCAAATGGGTAAACAAAAGGACCCAAGATTTTTTTTCTCCAATAATACTTGTCTCAGTGGAAGAAAACCTAAATTTAATTTAACTTTTTTTTTTCACTGCGGTATAAATGCTCTTAAAGATAAACTTTAACTCTTTGTAAATTTGTGATTTCATGTATTGTCATTTTTATGCAAGAAGTTGCTAATAGTAGGTCCAATTGGTGGGGAACGGTTTGGTCAAAAATAGTAGATATCAAAATGCACTTCTGAAACGATAGCGATAGATAGCAAATTAGCATCATTCTTTTTGAAATCACAAATCAACCCCTTCATGTTAGTTCCTGCTACATTTGTTTAAGCAATCATTCCGAATGGATTCCAAGCTCTAAAATTTTTGTAATTTCAACGTTTTTTCACAATTTGCACCATGCACTACTGCTCAAATTGTGCGACATCTAAATTTCCTTCTGTAGCTATGATTGTTAACTGCAAAGATTGAGTTTCTATCTGTAAAAAAATTAAAATAGCAGGTGTCCTGGCCTAATTCTTTATAAACTTCATTTTTTTTTTAAATTCATATATCTAATTGACTGAGATTATGCTCATTACACCTTTTTCCAAACACTAACTTGTAAAATATTAAATAAATTTTAGATTACAATTTGAATACCCAAAAACTATATATAGGAATTAATTCCTTTTTTTTTTGGAAAGATTATAGGAATTAATTATTGAATGACCATGATTAGTGTTGGAAAAAATTAAAAACCTTATTTTGTCCCCCCCCTCCCTCACTACACTTCAAATAATGTTGAGGATTGGGTCATGAAAGCTATATTTGAGTTGAAAAATGTAAAAGAGGGGGCAAATTTAGCCCCTTATTTAAAGAATTTCCCCTCCTTTTCCCCTTGAACTTTTGCCGTCCATTCCCCCCAATAAAGAGGGACACAAAATGCACATAATTTGCTTGGACAAAAATATATAGACAACTTGATATGCTTAGTGTGATAGGTTTAGAGCACTAGATGTCTAGTGTTGTAATGACACTAAACACTGATGTGGTACAATACCAAGGACTAGTGTTATGCCACACCATGTATTTCGTGTCATAATGACACCATA
>CAVNYN010277606.1:0-18798 GCA_963692815.1 Nyctanthes arbor-tristis
CTGTATCAGTGCGTGTCTATCTCTAGGCACATTTTTCTTTAATTTCTTTTGAAATGGTGTTCTCTTCTCTGCTAACCTGCTAATAAAATCTTAAGCATAAGTTAGACATTCAAGAAATCTTTGAAGTTGTTTGACATCTTGAATTTCATTAGGAAATTCATTGATGTGTTTAAGAATATGGGGTTGGAGTTTCTTATATCCATAAGCAATGTTTAACCCTAAATACTTAATCATTGTCTTAAATAGTTCTGTCTTCTTTTTAGAAAGAACTATTCCAGCTTGTTTTGCAGTTTGCAAGACTTGCAATACATGCTTTTATGGTCATTCCCATTATCTGAGAATACTAAAATATCATCTATGTAAACGCAAAAATATTCTTGTAGTTCTCTGAAAATGTTATCCGTATGCCATTGAAAGATTTCAGGTGCTTGTTTTAAGCTAAATGGAATGACTTTCCATTTATATTGTCCTTGGGGACAACTAAAGGTAATAATAGGTCTAGAGTTTGGGTCAAGCATTACTTGCCAAAATCTAGACTTACAATCAAAAGAAGAAAATACATGTTTTCCTCTTATAAGTGCTAAGAGACTTGCCATATTTGGAATTGTGTAGACATCATCTTTAGTGGCAAAGTTTACTGCTCTGTAGTCAACAACCATTTTGGCCTTGCTTTTTCTGTTTTCCACTTCTTTTCTTACTATGAAGGCTGGTAAAGAAAATCTAGACTTGGAGGGTTCAATGACTCCCATGTCTAGTAGCTCTTTTATTTTTTCTGCAAATTCTTGTCTATCCTGTGGATAGTAATACATTGCATTTGTTCTTAATTTACCTTTGAAGTCTTCTTTAAGTTCAATCGTTGCTGTCATATTTCCTTTATTCTTGACTGGATCAAGTGGGTTTTCTGAACAACATTCTTCAAGAGTTTTTAGGATTTTTTATCTAAAAGAGTTTATCCTAAATCCTTGTTCTTCTTCTTGAGTAGTATTACCATTTTATTTGGTACAATATTTTATCCTTTGATAATTGCAGGCTTCTCTTTTCCTTTGATTTTGTGTACCTCAAGGAATTTATTTTGGTGATGATTGAATCTTACAGCATATTGCTGCCTTTATTATTCAAATTTGCCTTCTTTGTATTCCAAAGCTAATTTCATCTAAATCCTGCATAAATCTTTTATACGGCAAGCAGAAGTTGTTACAAGAATAAGATCTATTCCTGTTTCACTTTGGTAAATAGATGGAATCTTGAAATAATAAGACTTGTTACTTAAGTCCTTTATTTCAATATCTATATTTTTGACAACTTTGCTAACTTCACATATGATTGATTAGCAATCTTGAGATTAATTGCTTTATTAGAATTTACCCAATGCTCTTTAGGTATAACCCACTTTGATGTTGTACACATGCTTGCTCCAGTATCAACAAAAGCATTAAAGTATATTTGTGATAATCATCAAAATTCAATTTATGTGCAATATAGATTGAATTAGGATTAGTAATATTACCATATGTTTTACCTGGTTTGAAACTACTCATCTTCTGATTCTGGTGAAATAATTTCAGTAGATATCTCTGCAAGGAAATAGAGACTTTCTTGATCACTGGGATCTTCTAGTGGGTAGAATCCTTGTTGATCAAATTCTTTGAAGAGATTAACTCGTTAGTCATTTTCTCTTCTAGCTGGACACTCATTTGAATAGTGTCCCTGTTCACTATAAATCCAACATTTGCAGTTTTTCTTTTCCTAGGACAATACTTTTCTTTAGAAGTCAGTTTTTTGTTTTTGTTTTTGCTAGGATTATTCCTCCCCCTTTTTTTAAAATATTTTCCTTTGGAAAAAAATTTCTTTTTATATGGTTTCTTGTAGTTCTTGAAAACATATTTCTTTTTCCTTAGAAATTGTTTTCTAGGTTTTCTGGTTAGAGGGTAGCATCCATATGCTCCCGCCAGATTTTCCATGAATGGATCACAACTAAAACTTGTTTTTAATCTTTTGCGAGCCATTTTTTTCATTTGTCTATGTACATAAACGCCTCTATAAATTTCTTTCATGTAATTTTTTACTGTAGCAATAGCCAAACCTATAGATCTTTTAGCGGTTAGATGAAGTTTTTCTCCTGTTTGGAGGTTAATAGCTTCATTAAACCTTTTAATTATTTCAGTATTATGTGGAGGTGGTAGTTTTGCCAAAAACTTCTCTACATATTTTGAGATCGGAAGAGCACCAACTAAGAATAACCATTTCTAGTATTCATATTGGTATTGATCAAAGTAACCCAAATCACAAATTTGAATTATTTTAAGTTGCATTTTAGCATTTTCAATCTTTTAGTAGATAAGGTCGACTGGTAGGCTATATAAGTCTGTCCAGTAAACATTTGAAAGTTTTTTTCAACAATGCTATTAATAAACCCAATCAGGTTGGTTGGTTTTCATTTGCAATCGATGCTTCAAGCCAATATGCATTGACTTGTCCATTTGTTAGAGTTTCTAAGAAGTTCCTAACATTTCCTCTAGCAATAGCCTTGATATAATTCCACGCTAAGACTTCTTCCTTAGTCAGCTGTGGATTGCCAATTACGGCCATAACTAGATTACTAAACCATTCTTTGATTGCTTTACTAGTGTCAGTAATACAATCAAGGTCTAAAATCTGTGACGTGTGTCCTACAGTTTTAGGAATAAAACCTAAAGGAACTTGTTCTCTTGATTTTGTCACCTAAATACCTCTAGGTGGTCTAGGGGTATTTCCGATCTAACTCTTTTCCCTTCCATCTCATTTGAATAAGATGGTTCTTCTTGTGAATCTACCTTTACCTTAGAATCACTTATGACAACTCCTCCAGTTCTACCAACTATAATTCTTTGTGTGATTTTCATTTCAATCTCATCTGGTTCTGAGACTTCAAAAGTTTCTTCCTCAGCTTTATCATTATCTGGTTCATCCTGTTCAACATTGAGAATTTGTTCTTCTTATTCTTCAAGAAGAGTTAACTATTTACAGTAAGATGTAATTCTTTCTAATTCTTCATCTTCAAAAGATAAGAGAATATTTAGTGCACTGAGGTCATTACCATTTTGGTAATCCTTTTCAATTTTTTGTCTGATAAATTTCATATAGGGTATTCAAAAATACCTGTAAGCATTCCCAAATTTGAAGTTTCTGCTTCAAATTGCCCAAAATGTCTGTTTCTTTGTAGAAGTGTGAATTTGAAGTAGCTTGGGGTTGTGAGACTGGTTGACTTCCAGCTATCTCTTGTTTAATAGTAGCAGTAATAACCGTTGTTATTCTCTCCGAGGCAGTATTAAGATATGGTGTGATGAATCTTATTTCATGCCTCATAGAGTCAAGTTCTGATCTCATATGAGTAATCTGTCCTTTTAGCTCTCTGACTTCTTCATAAATATTACTAGTCTTAATATTTTCAGTCATGAATCAAAACCTATTTTAAGTATTTGCTCATTTCATCAATTTTTTGGTAGAGTTCTTCCAAGATTATAGCAAGTTGGGACTCATTTTTCCTTTTTTTCTTTTTTCGTATCCTCTCCTTTTAAAGGAGTTGTGCTCGATTCTCCTTTAAGAAGTAGCTTGTCTTGAGTTTTGATTAAGGATTTCGACCTTAAATCTAAACTCCAGTTACTGTTAGGTTGAGTAAGAATATTGTTATGAAATTAAAGATGTGTAATATACCGCAAGTGCACGGGTCGTATCAAGTAATACAATGCACAAAGTGTCTGGTTGTCGATCCCACGAGGAGTTGCTACTTGATATTACTCTAGTTAAATTAGTTTAGTTAACAAAATAAACACACACAATTAAAATGGAATTTTGACTTGAAAATATGAAAGTAAGCACTTAGAAGGAGGGAACTTTAATAAAATGGATGCAAGTGGAGTTGTGTGAATATAAAGATGTGGTGGTTGGGATTCTTGGTTTCACTTAACCTTAATTAATTAACAAACCAACAAGCTAACAAGCAAGTTACTTATTCATAATGTTAGACCTGATTTTCCTATTCTAGCTAATTACAACTCTCGAGTGTCAAGTTAGCCCTAATTAATTGTATCAACCTACTATATCTCTATGTCCATTGAAATCTAACTAATTGCATTAAGTGTTTGTGAGAGTCACCTAGGACTAGGAGTATATTTCTATCTCCTACAAGAACCTAGGGTGATTGTTACTTGGTCTAATAGGTATATTGTTCTTTCGAAAGCTATACAAATCACTCAACACATCATTTATTGGCCAGGTAAATAAAGGGCATTAAATGTCATAACAACCACACATAAGAACAAACAACAAAACAAGAAAAGCATGCATTGATATTAATTAAGCTTGGTTAAGTTAAACCAAAAATCCCAACAAAAAAATGTTTAGCTCATTACAAAATAGGGACAAGGTAAAGAGTTAATGAAATACATTACAAACGAGAAAAATAAAGAGGAAATACAAGTATAAGAATGTAGTCCTTCCCTTAGATGGATTCTTAACCCTTGGAAAGATAAGCTTGTAATTCTTCTCAAAATTTCTCTTCTTCTTCCTTCTCTCTTTTACTTTTCCCTAACTTTTGCCTCTAAGAACAACTCCAAGAACAACCCCCTTGGATGGATGAAGAATGAGTCTTTTATACGGGAGAACATGTTTTTAGGGTTACAAAACACCAAACTCTCTAAATTTACACAAAAGGGGCTAAAAAAAATGAAATCGGGTGCTTCCGGGTAGCCTGTGGTAGGCCGCGGTGGGCAGCAGAAAAAATAACAAGGCCGTGGGTGGCCGCGGGTAGGCCTACTTTTGGATTCGTTCATTTTGGTCCCCAGCTTCACTTTTTCTTGCACCTTTAGCCCTTTTCACTCAATTCTTTTCCATCGAGTCTAGAAACTCAAAAGCTATTCTAAATGGTCCTTAATCTTCAAAATGACTCCAAATGTGGTCTTTCAAGTTTTCCAAGTGTGCAAACAACTTCTCATACTTCAAATTCCTTTGTAGAATTAGTCCTTTTGCTCTTCTTTTGCTTTCTTTCCTTCTAATTGGTGATTTTGACCTACAAAGATGAAATTTAAACAATTGTGAGTAGAAGTCCGCTCAAGTAATTAATAATTTGTTCATTTAAAGGCTTAAATAAGTGTGTAAATACACACTTATCACTCCCCCAAACTTACACCCTTGCTTGTCTCGAGCAAGAATGTCTACAATCACATTCAAACACTTAAAACTAAGATAATCAATATAGATAAACTTGTAACCTTGCTTTCAAATGCAAGATTGTAATATCAATTCACAAGAGTGATCCAAAATGTGCAACAAAATAAAAAGTTAGGTTTATCCATATTTGACAAAATAGAACGGGAACAGTCACTCCCAACGGTCATCTCAATTTGGAAATAAACAAAAATAGATTTCAAAACAAAAGATAGTCGCTTTTTCTTTCTCTCTTCATACTCTCTCTTATTGCTTGGTTAAGTCTTACCAGCAATGTCAACAATCTAGACTTGTGGTGATTTTTTCAAATTTGAGTGTCTTGGCAATCAAGATTCAACTAGGCAATTCAAGCCCACTAATTATCTAAATCCTGAAAGGTAACTATACTTGAACAAATATTAGTTCTTTTTTTTCATAGGTAGTTCACTCACTAGTCTTTTTTTCTTCATAGGTAGTTCACTCACTAGTCCCCAAGGATAGCCTTCTTCATCGGTAGATCATTTCCTACACATTGGTGATGCATCGGGCCAAATTACTCAATGCTAGCTCACATTCCTTGGGGTAGGCAACTTTTTCCTACAATTTTTTTATTTGGGATTAGAGTGATAGCATACGGTCATTACCAAGTCTCTATTTGATAGTCAAAACACTCCACACAAAATGTTTTCAACATGCATGGAATCACCACATTCTTAGAGATTTCCTTCACCAGTTCAACTACCCCCAAACTTATTTCAAAAGGAATGGTCAAAAAAATGCAAATTTGGAATAATCAAGCACAACTATCAACTAGCTCAATTCATAATTTCCAAATCTAAATGACAATTGGTCATGACTAAATCTCAAAATAGGATAAGCCTTGGATCATCACTAAGAATCAACAACAATTTAAATTTGGGCAAGCCAATTCATGCTAGCACACTCAATACAATTGAAAAATCACCCCCAAACTTAAAATTCACATTGTCCTCAATGTGAGAAAAAGAACAAGGTATATAAAATGAGAGGGTTAACGACACTTCCCCGGTTTATGCAAAGTGCTTGTAGTCCACCCCCAAACTTGTGATTCACCTTAAATTGAGATAGTGATAATCGCTCTTCACCAAGGTATCATTGAATATCATTGGAGTGTCCTACAAAATTAGGAAGCAAATGTGGGTATAAGAGCTAAATAACTAGTCAAAATAAACCTCTAAACTTATTTACAAGTATATGCATTAGGTCTCCAATATTTAGCTCACTTTAGAATTAAATAACCTAAGCATGCCAAAAATATGCATTTAATCTAAAGAAAATAGAAAGGTAAGAGTAAGAAAATTGGGTTGTCGCCCAACAAGCACTTATTATGGTCTTTAGCTTGACTTTTTGGTATGAACACTCCGGGTTGGAAAGAGGAATGGATGACTTTTCTTTCAAAAAAACATCACCAAAGTATGGCTTCAATCTTTGTCCATGTGGAAAGATTTCAATAATAGTGTATGGTCCCGACCATTTAGAGCGTAATTTACCGGGAAAGAGCCGAAGCCGGGAGTTGTAGAGGAAAACTTGTTGACCAACTTCGAAATCCCACTTCATTATATGCTTATCATGCCATCTCTTGGCTCTTTTCTTGTAAATCCGGGCATTCTCATAAGAATCAAGGTGGATTTCATCGAGCTCTTTTAATTGAAGCAACCTCTTTTCACCAGCTAATTTCTCATCAAAATTCAAGACCTAGATAGCCTAATAAGCCCGATACTCAAGTTCAACTAGAAGGCGACATGCCGTTCCAAATACAAGCTGATATGGAGACATACTAATATGGGGTCTTGAATGCGGTCCGATAAGCCCACAAAGCATCATCAAGCTTTTTTGACCAATCTTTTCTTTAAGCATTCACCGTTATCTCAAGAATTCTTTTCAATTCCGTATTTGAAATCTTGACTTGCCCACTTGTTTGAGGATGATAAGGCGTAGCTACTCAGTGCTTCACTCCATACTTAGCCAAAAGTGAGTCAAAAATGCGATTGCAAAAATGTTTTCCTCCATCACTAATGATTGCTCGAGGAGTACCAAAACGAGAGAAAATATTTTTCTTGAGGAAGTTCACTACTACACGAGCATCATTAGTAGGTAAAGACACTGCTTCAACCCATTTTGACACATAATCTACCGCCATCAAAATGTATTGATTAGAGAATAAAGGTGGAAAGGAGCCCATGAAGTCGATTCCCCAAACGTTAAAAATTTCAACTTCCAAGATAGGATTCAAAGGCATTTCATTTCGTTTGGAGATGTTCCCGCTACGTTGGCACCAATCACATTTAGAGACAAGTGTAAAGGTATCTTTGAATAAGGTGGGCCAATGGAAACCCAATTGAAGAACCTTTGATGCCGTTTTAGATGCACCAAAGTGGCCTCCATAAGGTGAAGAATGGCATTGCTCAAGAATCTTCTCCATTTCTTCTTACGGTACACATCTTCTTATGATTTGATCCGGTGCCCTTCTAAACAATAAAGGATCCTCCCAAAAATAATGCTTGACGTCGGCAAAAAATTTCTTCCTTTGTTGAAAAGAAAAATTTGGTGGGATAATGCCACTAGCAAGAAAATTCACAAAATACGCATACCATGGCAGTTTGGAAACCTCAAGAAGATGTGAAATTTGCAAGAGTTGTTCATCCGGAAAGACTTCATTTATCTCCTCAACTTCTATTTCATCACCTTGCTCAAGTCTAGATAGATGATTGGCCATGAGATTCTCACTTCTTTTCTTATCATGAATCTCCAAATCAAATTCTTGTAGTAGGAGAACCCATCTAAGCAACCGTGGCTTTGCATCCTTCTTTGCTAATAAATATTTTAGAGCCGAATGTTCGGTATAGACAATCACTTTGGAGCCAATGAGATAAGAGCGGAACTTGTCAAAAGCAAAAACCACCGCTAGCATCTCCTTCTCTATAGTAGCATAATTCAGTTGAGCATCACTTAAAGTTCGACTAGTATAATAGATGACATGCAAGACCTTTCGTTCCTTTGTTTGAGCACCGCCCCCACGGCATAATCACTTGCATCACACATGAACTCAAATGGAAAATTCCAATCCTGAGCTACAATAATTGGAGCCGAGATAAGTTTCTCCTTAAGAGTGTTGAAAGCCAAAAGACATTCTTGGGAGAAATCAAATGGATCATTCTTCTCAAGTAAAGAACAAAGTGCCTTCGTGATTTTTGAGAAATCCTTTATGAACCGCCTATAAAAGCCCGCATGCCCCAAGAAACTCCTTATACCTTTCACCAAAGTAGGAGGAGGTAACTTTTCAATAATTTGGATTTTAGCCTTATCAACTTTAATCCCTTTTTGTGAAATCTTATGGCCAAGAACAATGCCTTCTTGAACCATAAAATGACATTTTTCCCAATTAAACACCAAGTTTGTCTCCTCACATCTCTTCAATACCATGCTCAAATTTCTCAAGCAATTATCAAAAGAGTCTCCAAATACCGAGAAGTCATCTATAAATACCTCAATAAATTTCTCCACCAAGTAGGAGAAAATGGCCATCATGCATCTTTGGAAAGTTACAGGGGCATTGCAAAGACCAAAAGGCATCCTCCTATATGCAAAAGTTCCATATGGGCAAGTAAATGTTGTCTTCTCTTGATCCTCTGGGGCTATGGCAATTTGATTGTAGCCCGAAGACCCTTCTAGAAAGCGATAGTAGGAATGACCCGCCAATCGCTCAAGCATTTGGTCGATGAATGGAAGGGGAAAATGATCATTCCTATTGGCATTATTGAGCTTTCGGTAGTCAATGCACATTCTCCATCCGGTCACCGGTCATGTAGGGATAAGTTCATTGTTTTCTTTTTCCACCACCGTGACACCTCCTTTCTTTGGTAGAACTTGGACCGGACTAACCCATGCACTATCCAAAATAGGATAAATAATCCCCGCATCAAGCAACTTCAACACCTCGGATTTCACAACTTTTTTCATGTTTGGGTTAAGGCGGTGTTGATGCTCAATTGATGGTTTGAAATCATCCTCCATAAGGATCTTGTGCATGCATAATGAAGGACTTATTCCATGAATATCTGATATAGTCTATCCAATGGCCCTTTTGTGCTCTCTCAATACCCGAAGCAGCTTCTTATATTCTATCTTGCTTAAAGAATTAGAAATGATAACCAGAGGTGTAGAAGCTTCTCCTAAGTAAGCATACCTCAAATGAGAAGGATGAGGCTTAAGCTCAAGAGTTGGTGCTTGCTGAAGTGATGGTAGTGGTGGTGAAGAATTCTTTCCCAATTCCTCAAAATGAGGTCTCTTTTTGCCGAGATATGGTGGTGTAGTCGCCAAATAATGAACCATTTGCTCAACTCCGGTATCCCCTTCATCAATATCCCATGAATGTGTAATGCAAGATTCAAGGGGATCCTTAGATAGTTCATGAGTAAAAGATTTAGCCACTACTTGATCAATGGTTTCCACCCAGAAGCAAGAATCAAACCCGGATGGATATTTGAAAGCCCTTAACACATTAAAAGTGACTTGCTCATCTTGAACCCTCAAAATTAGTTGCCCTTCTTGCACATCAATAAGAGCTCCCCCGGTAGCTAGAAAAGGCCTCCTCAAAATGATAGGAATATCATGATCTTCCTCCATATCAAGAATGATAAAATCGGCCGGGAAAATGAATTTATCCACTTTGACAAGCACATCTTCAATAATACCCCGTGGATACTTGATGGATCTATTGGCCAATTGCAATGATACAGTGGTCGGCTTGGCTTTTTCCAAGCCCAATCTCCTAAAAATAGACCAAGGCATTAAATTAATGTTAGCACCAAGATCACATAAAGCTTTACTAAAACTCCCTAGATCTTTGATTTTTGGGGGTAGCTTGTTTTGCAAAATGGCACTACATTCCTGCCTTAGCATCACGGTCTCATGCCCATCAAGTTTTCTCTTATTTGAAAGAATATCCTTCATGAACTTGGCATAACTTGGCATTTGAGCCGATGCATTGGCAAATGGAATATTGATATGAAGCTTTTTGAACACCTCCAAGAATTTACCGAATTGAGCATCAAGTTTTTGCTTTTGTAGCCTTTGAGGAATTGGGATAGGAGGTATATAGGTCTTGACCGGAGTTGGAACTTTTGGAGATGAAGGTCCGGGTTCACTTTCTTTAGCCCCTTTTTCTATTACTTCGGGCTCTTGAGTAGATTTGTCATTGTTCATGGTTACCTTCTCGGATTGAGCTGATGGGCATTTCAACGAAATCTCAGGTATTTTCATCCCATTCCTTATTGTGATTGCTTGCACATTTTCCCTTGAATTTGTCTCAGTATTACTTGGAAAAGCTCCTTGTTGTCTCTTCGAAAGAAGTTTGGCTAGTTGGCCTACTTGGTTTTCCAAGTTCTTCAAAGCTACATCATTGCGCTCTTGATATTTCAATTGTTGATTTGCCAACTTAGCAAGAGTTTCTTCCCAACCCTCTTTCTTCTGTTGTGGTCTCGAATTGAGCACATTGTGATTATTTCCATAAGAGAGATTAAGATGGTTCCTAAATCCAGGATTGTATGTTTGGGAGTAAGGATTACACCCTTGATGTTGGAAGTTTTGTGCATAAGCTACTTGCTCCGATGATGAAGACCCTTGATGAACCAATGGACAAGATGAACTTTGATGATTTGCTCCGCAAATTTCACAAATAGGTGGAGGAGCTTGTATGATATTGATGGGATGAGATGTGGATGTAGAAAGTCCCTCAACCTTCTTTACCAATGCATCAATCTTGGCTAAAACTAGTGAATATGCATCCACCTCATGAATTCCACTCCCTTTCCTTTGAAAACCCCTATCCGGCCACATTGCACTTTGTTCACTCATTATTTCAAACAAATCATATGCCTCGTGAATGCTTTTTGTCTTGATTGATCCATTGGAAGATGAATCAACATTGGAGCGATATGAAGGAGTCAACCGGGCATAGAAATAATTAACTTGTGCTCCCAAAGAAATTCCATGATTTGGACATTTTCGTAGCATATCCTTGAATCTCTCCCATGCCTCATGAAAAGCTTCGGACTCATGTTGTTGGAAAGTAGTAATCTCATGCTGGGTCTAGCAACTTTAGCGGGTGGAAAGTACTTCGTAGTGAATTTTGAACAAATTCCTCCCAATTTGTGATGCTCCCCGGGGGTAGAGTATCTAGTCATTCTCTTGCTTTATCCTTTAATGTATGTACAACTAGCCTCATTCGAATTGCTTCCTCATTTACCCCTTCATATTTGAAATTTCCACACATTTCCATAAATCGGGCTATATGAGAATATGGATTTTCATCAGTTCTCCCATAGAATGAGATAGTATTGAGAATAAATTGATGACATCCAGACGAAGTTGGAAGTTTGGTTGGCCATATGAGGGATAAATAATATTTGCTCGACTTTCAACCACCGGGGGATTCATGAAGTCCCCAAAAAGCATATCCTCTTCATTGACGGTGTTGCACCCTTGGTTGTTGATGAGCTCTAGGAGCTTGCATATTAAAGCCCGGTGGAGCTCCATGCCTTGGAATGACTCCGGGTGGATTAGCCACCGGTGGAATGATAGGATTGACAGGATCTCTGTCGTGCTCCATTTCAAAAATTTGTCTCCTTCTAGCTTCTTGTTGCTCTCTTAGTCTTCTTCGGAAAGTTGCTTCAATATCGGGGTCAAATACGACTAGATCAAGACTTCTAGAGCGACGCATAAACTACTGAAGACCTACAAAAATTCAAAGACAAGTTAGCTTAAGTTTAAAACAAGAGAGCAAAAGAATAAGTAGTATCTAATCTAATGTTAACTAGAATGGTAATCAAATATTACACTCCCCGGCAACGGCGCCAAAAACTTGTTACGAAATTAAAGATTTGTAATATACCGCAAGTGCACGGGTCGTATCAAGTAATACAATAAACAAAGAGTCTGGTTGTCGATCCCACGAGGAGTTGCTACTTGATATTACTCTAGTTAAATTGGTTGAGTTAACAAAATAAAACACACAATTAAAATGGAATTTTGACTTGAAAATATGAAAGTAAGCACATAGAAGGAGGGAACTTAAATAAAATGGATGCAAGTGGAGTTGTGTGAATATAAAGATGTGGTGGTTGGGATTCTTGGTTTCACTTAACCTTAATTAATTAACAAACCAACAAGCTAACAAGCAAGTTACTTATTCATAATGTTAGACCCGATTTTCCTATTCTAGCTAATTACCTCTCTCGAGTGTCACATTAGCCCTAATTAATTCGATCAACCTACTATATCTCTATGTCAATTGAAATCCAACTAATTGCATTAAGTGTTTGTGAAAATGCCTCAATGAGTCACCTAGGACGAGTATATTTCTATCTCCTACAAGAACCTAGGGTGATTGTTACTTGGTCTAATATGTATATTCCTCTTTCGAAAGCTATACAAATCACTCAACACATCATTTATTGGCCAAGTAAATGAAGGGCATTAAATGTCATAACAACCACACATAAGAACAAACAACAAAACAAGAAAAGCATGCCTTGATATTAATTAAGCTTGATTAAGCTATACCAAAAATCCCACCAATAAAATGTTTAGCTCATTACAAAAAGGGGACAAAGTATCGAGTTAATGAAATACATTGCAAATGAGAAAAATAAAGAGGAAATACAAGTATAAGAATGTAATCCTTCCCTTAGATGGATTCTTAACCCTTGGAAGCAAAAGCTTGTAATTCTTCTCAAAATTTCTCTTATTCTTCCTTCTCTCTTTTACTTTGCCCTAACTTTTGCCTCCAAGAACAACTCCAAGCACAACCCCTTTAGATGGATGAAGAATGAGTCTTTTATATGGGAGAACGTGTTTTTAGGGCTACAAAACACCAAACTCTCCAAATTTGCACAAAATGGGCGAAAAAATGAAATCGGGTGTTTCCAGGTAGCCAGCGGTAGGCCGTAAAATTCATTCCACAGCCTACCCACGGGCAGCAGTAAAAATAACAAGGCCGCGGGTGGCCGTGGGTAGGCCTACTTTCAGATTCGTTCATTTTGGTCACCAGCTTCACTTTTTCTTGCACCTTTATGCCTTTTCACTCAATTCTTTTCCATTGAGTCTAGAAACTTCCAAAGCTATTCTAAATGGTCCTTAAGCTTCAAAATGACTCCAAATGTGGTCTTTCAAGTTTTCCAAGTGTGCAAACATGTCCTCATACTTCAAATTCCTTTGTAGAATTAGTCTTTTTGCTTTTCTTTTGCTTTCTTTCCTTCCAATTGGTGATTTTGACCTACAAAGATAAAATTTAAACAATTGTGAGTAGAAATCCACCCAATTAATTAATAATTTGTTCATTTAAAGGCTTAAATACGTGTGTAAATACACACTTATCAAGTATCAAACTCAGTTTCTTTTACCTTGTGATAGTCTATGAACTCTGGTTCATACGTTATCTGTCTTTTTGCTTCAATTACAGCATTGTTATAGCTATTATGAATAGCATAACGAACAAGGTAGCTAATGGAGAAAGGCAAATTGTTAGGTTTAACAAGATCCTTTCTGCAGTAATCATGAACAAATGATAATATGTCATTAAATTCCGTGTCATTAAGTGATACGGAAATTTTAGGGTGTATGGTAAACTGAAGTTTACCACAAGCTAAATTCCCCTGAATAATACCCAAGCATCATTCAGTAGGATTTTTGATGTGATTGTCGACTATAACCATTTTGATCGGTTGATCTAAAGGAGTGATAGTGTGCTTTTAAGTATAATTTTAACGGCTCCAATTGTTAACTATATAGATTTTTCCTATCTGAAAAATCTATCTTTTGTTTTATCTGTCTAATGTCTTCTTTGCCAAGCAAACAAATTCTTGTTCTGCTTTATGCATGTTGGACATATAAAGAAAATTTTTTATAAGATATGCCATAATAAATATTTCTTTGTTTTTGAAATGCTTTTGAAATAAAATTTCTTTTAAAAGCTTCTCTAGGTTTTAAAGTGAAATCTTTTTCAAGAATTTTTTATAGTCTTTTTTCAGAAACTACGTCATTTCCTGAAAAGTTTTCTTTTGATTTTTTGAATTCTTCAAACTCGTCTTGGGAAGTTTGAATTTCCATGATGTCTTAACACATAATGCATAATGAAATCATGTATGTATTTTTCTCTTTGTTGTTCTAGATTCTGTTTATGCAGAATAATAACATTAACAGACCTTGAGGCTACTCCAGAGAAAATAGACTGTTGATACCTTTCTTGGTACCAAGTAATCCTTTGGTTATGCCATCCTATATGATTAGTAATGCCGATACAGTATGCACAAGTGTATACAAATGGTAAATTTTCCACTTGTTGTAACATTTTTTGAAAGTTTTCTGTCATAACAATGGAATTGTTGTAAAACTTTGTTTGTTTTGTCAAAGGGTATTTTGGCCTTTTTGCCGGGTATGTGTAAGACTTTTTGTAAAAGGTTATGTACTTGTATCTTTCTCCAATTCCTAGTCACCTATATATATTCAAATTAAAGGGAAAAAGGGGGTGGAGAAAACATACAAATGCATTAGCAGGTAATATATCTCTCTTAACTTCCCCATTTCCCATCTCTCGTTCTCTTTATACTGTTAAGCGATTTTCTCTCATATGTATGTTTAGTAGTTCCAATATTTTATGGTTTAAAATATTCAATCCAAGTACATTTGTGATTGAATTTTAGTAAGATATTGGCTGGTTAGTCTTAGAATGAAACGAATAAAATTGTTTCCTCGATATGTGGTGCACTTAAAATTTAAAAAATGGCTTGAAATTCTACACGGCCATAGTATCATCCTCTAGCTATGCTATTTGTGTCGTTTGATGAAGTATATAGATTGTATTTGTGATGTGTAGCCTTATACTTCATTGTGTTTCTTGCAACAAAAAATTTTCTTGACATATAATTCTTGCTATCGGGAGATGTGCAGATAAATGAGTAACTTTTTAGTAATAGTCTATTCACCAAGTAATTTTTACTTCACAATTATTTTCTTATATATCTAGAACATACTCTGCAATTCAGACCAAAGATTATTAGTTTTATTCACTAATTTTCATCAAAAACTTGATTGTGAGTTTCCTGCAGCAATGTAAACACAATATGATCAGTACAAATATCTATTATTATTTCTTAAAAGTAGAAGAGTGGCAGTGGACCCTCTTGCTGTTTTCCCGTATAAAATTTCAGCCTACATTTTTGTTTTTACTTTTTTTTTTTTTGGGTGGGGGGAGGGGACTTTTTTGGGTTGAATGGTTGAATACGCTTCATGTAATAACATTTCGGGGCCCCGCGTTAACTGATATTTTACTGAGCAAAACACATGGGATAGGCTTTTTGTATTTCCAATGGAACCTTTTTCTTAGAAGTTGGTTGTGCAATTTTCCAATCTTGAGTAAAACTGCCTGACATACTTTTTACATTTCTGGTGGAACTCTTTCACCCTTTTAAAACTTTAGCTCCTTTCCGTCTGTAATTTTCCCCCCAACTAATTGCAACTATATTACTCATTCATCTTGCCCTTTCATCTCTCTTCTCCTCTCGGAACATTGATGCATGCGGTTTTCTCCTTCCAACGATGTAGCGAAATGGCTTATTCTGACATCAAAATCACCGGTGCCTTATCATAGGATGCTCTTACATTCGGATATTAAATCCTTCTATTTTCCTGCCCGAACTTCCTTATTTTTCAGTTTTTAAAAGCACTACAACCCTAGAATCGATAATTCCTATTTTGTATATTAAAACGTAAGTTCATTATCCTGTTGGTTTTTGAACATGAGCCATTCTTTTTGATGTTTTGCTATAGAATAAACACGATCAGTGTTGCTAGAGTAGAAGAGAGACGAAAGGGCAAGATGAATGAGTAATAAACTGCAATTAGTTGGGGGAAATAGTATGGACGGAAAGGAACAGAAGTTTTAAAAGGTTGAAAGAGTTCCACCGGAAATGTAAAAAATATGTCAGGTAGTTTTACTCAAGATTGGAAAATTGCACAGCCATCTTCTGAGAAAAAGGTTTCATTGGAAATACAAAAAGCCTATCCCATGTGTTTTGCTCAGTAAAATTTCAACTAACATAGGCCCCACTCCAAATGGTATTACATGAAGCGGATTCAACAATTCAACCCAAACAAGCCCTCCAAAAAAAGTAAAATAAAAATATAGGTTGAAATTTTAGGCGGGAAAACAGCAATATAGTCCACTGCCACTCTTCTACTTTTAAGATATAATAATAATAGATATATATTGACTAAATACAAGAGTAAAATAATTGTAAATTTTATATTTCCATCTACATTAGTTTACATTTCTTAATCTACACGAAAAATTGATATGACCTTATTTTTATGGGACATAGGGAGTATTATTATTATATCTGATTTTATGATTATAGAACCTGATTATGAACTTTTGAGCACTAGCATGATTTGTGAAATTGGGAATCCATACATAGGTAGTTAAAGCATTTTTAAAAGCTTTTTTATTTTTAATAAAAAAAATCTGTCTTCCACTTTTTTAGCGAGAATCTTTAAATTTAAAGAATGAAAATTATAACATTCTCCAACAAACTTTTTATTTTTTAACTCTTCATTTTACTTCTTTCAAAAAATATTTATTTTATTTTTCATTTTAAATTGGTATTCATATTTCTATATATGCAATAACCAATAGAATTAAGTACAGTTTTGTTAGAGCAAGAAAGGATTATTGAAATTTGTAGTCACTAAATTTTAGAGAGCGTATTTGGCTCTTCAAATTTCGAGAGCCAAACCTTACCCTCTCCTTTTAAAAGTCTATTTCGAGAATTTGTTGGAACTTATTTTTATGCATTCACTCTCTAAAATAGTCTCTTGGAGATGCTCTTATAAACTTCCATCTACTTGCCAGTTGCCACAAAGTTTCCCATAAGTCCTTCCTAAGTAGCCCATTAGCTCATTTTATCATATCATAGAATTCGATCTCTTATTGACATCAAAGGCAAACGGAAAAAGTAACAAATAAGGTGACATATTTAAATCAAATGTAATTTTTTAAAAAATAAAATAAAGGTGACATTATCTATCTGTAACTTTTAATTTTTATATGTGACATTATTAATTCAAAAGTAATACGTGACTTATATATATATATATATGACTTTTTGATGAACATGTGATGTATCTATACGGCTCCTCATCTTCAATTTTGTTTTTTTTCTCCACTTGTTTCTTGTTATGTGTTTATTTATACATCTTCAGTGTGACATTGTCAAATTAAATGTGATTTTTAATATTTGTATGTAACTTTTTAATAAATTGATTACTGCATATGCGACTTTTTAAAAAATAATAAAATGCTTCCACTTTGTGACTTTTTAATTCTATACGTCACTATTTCTTTATGTGACTTTTTTTATACATCACTTCGATTAATTGGTTGTTTCACACGCGACTTAAAAAAAATCACTCATTTTGTTACATTTTAATTTTTATATATCACTTTTTACTTAAATATAATTTTTCCTGTACGTGACATTTCGATTAATTGATTACTCCACATGCGAGTTTGAAGGGGGAAAAACTCTCACTTTGTAACTTTTTAATTTCAAGTAATTGGCACAAAAGTCTCTACTTTTGGACATTACTTTGCAAATGATCTATAGCTTTAATTTTTTAACAATTTCATCCCACTTTCATATTTTTTTTGCAGAGTTCATCCGTACAACTAATTAGAGATTTTCTCCATTTTACAAGGGCGTTTTTGTTCAGTCATAATTTAAAATTAAAAAAATTAAAGAAAATCTCAAAGTAATTAGTATGGTTGGAAACTAATTGTATAGTTGGAAACTAATTACCATCTCTGTCCCGATTATTTTGGTCCCATTTGTTTTTTATTAGAATTCAAAAATGTATTGGAAAGACAAATTTTGTGATTTGTGTTCCTAATTTGTCCCTATTTAACGAGTTAGATTCAAAACTGATAGTTATAATTAAAATATTAAATAGAGATAGATTTGTAAAGTAATGCAAATTAGATTCTTTAATATAGAAATGAGGTCATATGTTTGAGACATCTCAAAAAAGAAAATGAAACCAAATAAATGGGACAGAGGTAGTACAATAAATTTCATTATTGAAAAATATTACTCCTTTTCTAATTATAATTGGGAATTTTCTTTTAATTTTTTTTATACAAGGGGATATAAACGAGGCGAGGAAAATTTGAGGGGTATGCATGGTTTGAGCCTGAGACCTTCGACTCAAAATATGAGCATCTTAACTACTAAAACACAATTTGTTTGCAATCTTTTTTAGATTTTTAGCTGAAGATAGACAAAAATACCCTTATAAAAATTGAAGATAAGTAAATACAAATGGAATCAATAATTAATTAATTTCACAACAGAAATATGATTATATGAAGGTAGGGGTGAAATTGCTAAAAACAAAAATATCAAATGTAAGAACTATTTGCATAATCATGTCCAAAGGCAGGGACCTTTTGCACCAGTTAGATCCAATTACCTTTTAATTTCATGTGAAATGGGGGGGGGGAGACTCCCCCCATTTGTGCAG
>CAVNYN010277610.1:0-10922 GCA_963692815.1 Nyctanthes arbor-tristis
AAGAATTAATTTAGTGTTTGGAAAAACTTTTTACTAAAAATGTTGTATGGTTTAAAATTTTTTTTAAGTGTTTGATAGATTTAACTCTTTTATAGTTGTGACAGTTTATATTTATTTATTAAAAGGTGTATGATTTAAATCTTTATTTGTTGTTGATTTTTTTCTTTTATGAATAATATGTAATACATATGTTATTACGTATTTCATAATAATTGGAGAAGTTAAAAGTAGAAGTTGAGACGTTACATTCTGTTGCTTCTCAAAATCTATTGTAAGATGGTATTGCTTTTTCAATAATCACTTTTTCATAAAAATTTACCAAACATTTTTATCAGTTGTACTTCTAAAAAAAATAGAAGTTGGGCATTTAACAACAATCTCAAGCAGATATGGTTTGTAATTTCTCTTTGTATTTCTTTCCCAGTTTTTTTGCCCCTTAGATATATAGATACGTACAAAGGGAGGGGAGGGGAGGGGATATGGGATCCAAACCCTGAAAATCTATTTCTATCCACTAGGTTTAACTTTTTGATTCCATGGTAGTTTATAAACTCATTTACCATTTTTCTGAAAAAATAAATTTTACCTTGATCCAATGAACAATGTAAAGCTTCTAATTTTGATCTAGGGTTCACTCGTGGCTCCATAATAGAACCACCCCTTACTCATTGGGATATGGACTCATGTGAAACTACATGTAGGCTCATGTGCAAAATATACTAGGTAACTCTATTATGGAGCCATCAGCCAAGCCACCCTTTTGCTCTAGATCAAAATTTTAAAATTTAAGTAGACAGTTGAATTATTAGTACTGGTAGAAATTCTTTATACAATAGCTTTATAACACTTTCGGTAAATGCCTCCACTCCCATATGAGTATAGAGATACACATCACTCAAATAGAAGGGGATGTGAGATAACGAGTCTCCAGAAAGTGTTAGAAAGTTTTCAATCTTTTTATAATTCTTACTTCAGTAATAATACTGAATTGGATCAGTTATTCATAATTGGCATGTGTTAACATGCACATCACTAACCGTACCAATTTTCTTTTCTTTTCTTTCCATTTTTCCCCTTTTCTTTTTTTTTTTTTAACTATTTCCGGCTATTAAATAGGTGCGAGAGAAAATTGGGTTTTGAAACTATATCCATATTTTGTAACTTTTTTCATATTCTAAAAGTACTTGATTAAATTTGTACTTGTCCCAAAAAACAAAAGTATTTGGTTTAATTGTTTATTTTAAATTAATAACTATGTTACACTTTATTAAGGGTGATTATATTGACACCACATCTTTTACTAATTACACCACATTTTAATTATACCCATCAACCTTTATGTTTTTAATTTTTTATACTTACATCATTAACTTATTTTTGTTATATTTTTATTTTAACATCTTATCATCGTGATATTTTGTATCCAATGATATCTTGATTCTAAAAATTTTACTGCAAGAATTGCTTAAAATTTTTAAATAGACAAAAATGTAATATCTAATTATGCATAACTATTTATTTTCATATGATTTTAAGGTATACAAAACAAAAATTTTAAAATATATTCAATCATTATGAACATGATAGGATAACTAAACTACAAATTAGAGAAAAAGTAGCTGAAAATTTTAGGGGTTTAAATAGTATAAGAATCAAAGATTAGAGATGTTCAAATTAATAAAAATGTGGTGTGTTTAGTAAAATAAGTAGTGTAGATATAATTAGCCCTTTATTAATTTGTGTAATAAAATATGTTAAATTTTGCAATGTGTGTGTTTTTAGTATTTTTTGAAATTAAAACAAGTGTAAATATTATAAATGACAAAGTGTCAGTAGAAGTTTCATAGTCTTATCATATATATATATATATATATATCAATTAAAACTTGTCTAATCTTAAGTATTACGAGCTACTACTCTAAAATCTAATTAGAGTATCTTTAAGAGACTTTTTAAACATTAAATGTTCTCTATTACAATGAGTAAATACTCAAAAAAAAAAGCTCCAATAGACTCTTTAAATTACATTTTCAAAATAAACAGCGGGGTTTGACTCTCTAATTTTGGATAGTCAAATCCATTCTCCATAATTTAATGACTACAATTTCTAACACTTATCTTGGCTTATTAAAAGCACAATTGATTTTATTAGTTATTAACATCTAAACATCTAAATATTAATTTGAAATTAGGAATTATAATAAATGCTTCTTATCAAAAATAAAATAAAGAGTTTGTTGGAGAAAGCCAAAATTTTTACTCTTTATATTTAAAGATACCTCTCGAAAATATAGAATATTCTCTTTTAAAACAAAGGGACTGTTGGATATGCTCTTAGATCCATCCACTATCCATTGAAGATTCTAAAAAATTTATAAGGTGTGGAAAAATATCGAAGTCCAACATTAAATTTAAGCACATCAATACATGATAAAGTGTGATCAACAGGTGATAGATCGCAAGATGTGATGAAGTGTAAGACTCAAACTTCAAGTATAAACGCTACTTAGACATCGTTTAAATGAGCTTTTCAGAACACTGCCAGTGATATTTTTCATTTTCTAAATCCGTCAAATTGCCTTCTTTTTATTTTTTTCTTCTCTGTTTTTTCTTTTTTTTTTTTTTTGCTTTTCTGAAATTTTTTTTTAAATTGCTTATTTATATATATATATATATATAAGGAACAAAGTTGCCAAAAAAATTCCCTCCCATTTTCACTTTCCAAATCTGTCAAATTACCTTTTTTTCCCTTTTCTATATTCTTTTTTCAGTTATTTTTTCTTTTCTTTTTTTTTTTTGCTTATCCAATTTTTTTAACATTGTCTACTCTTATATATATATATATATATATAAGGAGCAAAAGTTGCCGAAAATTTTTTTCGCCCTTTTTTACTTCATAAATCCATCAAATTACGTTCTTTTTATTTTCTTCTCCGTTTTTTCATTTTTTTTTGCTTTTGTGAAATTTTTTTTAACATTGCCTACTCTTTTATATATATATATATATATATATAGTGCTTGAAGATTTTCATATATATATAAGATATATATATATATATATATAAGGAACAGGGTTGCAGAAAAAAATTTCCCACCATTTTTCACTTTCTAAATCCGTCAAATTCCATTCTTTTTCATTTTCTTCTCCGTTTTTTGGGTTTTTAAAAGAACAGCATAACTTTTACATACCATGTCCATTTTCTGTCCATAATATATGCTTTTTAGGTAACTCAACGAGACAATTTGAACCAGTAGTTTCGCCACTGTTAATGATGAATTTTGGACATTTTAATCCACCTTCTATGTTTTTTTTGTGTGTTTTTTATTTTATTTTAAGTCAAAATTTGTTTTTGAACGTGTTTGTTAGACCTCTCTTTTGTGGATTTTGTATGTCAATTAGGACATCTATTTATATGCTTCGGATTCCTTTTTTTTTTTTTAAGTAATTGCATAGAATTTTTAATCCCCCTAGGTTCAATTTTGATTGCTGATATTGCTCGTGTTCATAAGAGAATCTTAACCAATTTTCATGATAACAATAGAACTGTTAAAGAATGAATGTGTAATTCCATAGAATTTTCAAGCCTCCTTAGGTTCAATTCATGATTTTTGTTTTTATTTCAAGGGTTTGTTTCAATTAATCTTTTCTCTTCTCGATAGTACTTTATTAAAAATTAAGAGTTAGAGAATCGTATGATGTAATGATTTATTTTTTTTCTCATTCCTAATAAACAAAAGTTTGTCATGTAAATTAATTTTAAATTTTTATCCAATTTGACGTTTTGAATTCGATTTGTTTACTTTAGCCACACTTCTACAAGGATAGACAGATTATTTTACACAAATTGATTGTATATGGGTATTTATTTAAATTTATCATATAAAAATCCTCTAAGATATTAACTCTTTAATTATTTATTTATTACATGATACTAGATTTTAGGAAAAATTATTTCGCTCAATTTGTTTTTAATTGCTTTCAAATTGTTTTTTCCAATGCAATACTAGTTTATATAGAAGTTTTTACAAAATAGATATCCATAGGAGTAAAAATAGTAAAATGATCTTATTATTTTATAAAAGATTTTGTGAAGGTTTTGCTACAAATAGCATATTCCTATTCCAATTCCAATCCCAACCCTTTTAGCCCTTCTAATCAATTGTTATATTTTTACAACATTCAAAAATCAATAAAATTGTCTTTGTAAAGAATTTCTTGTACTCCTGAACTACTAGTGCTCTATGCTCTACCATTCATTTCATTTAGAGGCAAAATCAATCAGCAACCTTTATATCCACTTATTTATTTGTCATTTATCTAAACTAATTGATGATAGATAAATTTCGAGAAAGACTCTTGTTTAATTGGGGGACTCAATTTTGGGGTTTTCCAGACAATGCCAGATAATGTCAGGATGTAAAATTCATTTCTTTCTTTCTTTTTTTTTAATTGAATATTACAAGTTAAACATTGGGGAGAGAAATTAAACCCTAGCGGTAGGATATGGGGAAACCACTTGAATGCCTATAAAACTCATTTCTTGAGATATTTGATGTAGAAAAAGGCAGACAAAGTGTCAAATTTGAGCCCCCCTTTTCCTAGTCCCAATATCTCGCGACTTAATGTCTCTTGTCTCTCTTTTTTCTTAAATCATAACCAATGTATTGGAGATACCCTTACCCTGAGATGTAGTAAGAGTTACTAGCAATATTCTAAAGAGCACATTCAGATTTTAGAATATGAGACTTGTGCTTAAGTTTTACACCTTATCAGGTATTAACTACATTTCTAACCCTACATTGTCATGTCTAAGATCAACTCCAACCATCCCCCATTTTGGGTGATTTCCCGATATTTGGGAGATGGTTTTGCTCCAATGGTTCCCCTATATATTCCTCAAATTTGAGGAAGGTATTATAATTACGAAAATGCCATTCATTATTTACAAAAATGTCACTTTTTATTTACGACAATGCCATTCGTGAATTAATTTCGATTTTTAATACTTAATTGTTCCAATTTTGAGTTTCAAAATTTTTATATTTTTATTAATGCTATTAATTTATTTTTTGTAATTTAAATATTATATATTTTTTCTTTTTATTAAATATCATTATTGTAATTTAAAGCAAGTGAAACTTTATTTCAAATGGAATGATACATACACGACAAACTTAATAAATAACAAGTTAAGATTGCTAAACAAACACGACAAACCAAACAATCGAGGTACTACGACGTACGCAAACAAGTCAACAATACAAAAAACAAGCTATATAAGTATGCCAAAAACTTAAAAAACACACTGAGAAATTGATACTACTTGACAAACAAAGACCACAAATTTCAATAATCCGGTAGATGACCTGATGATCCTCCAAGATCTCCAAAGAACCGACTGAAGGATCCTGGACTATTTTGAGACCCTTTACCTTGACGCCCGCATCTCTTTTCAGTAATTCTAATATGTTCATCTTCTAAGAATTGGTGCACATGGGAGTTTGTCACTGTATTTAGATTAGTGAATAAAATCTTATTCTCTTCTTGTTCCTTTACAAAATTGAGTTTTTTCAATTCCAAGTCATGCCACTTTTGCCTATCCGCACTGCCTTGCTGCAGATATTTTCCAAATTTACGGTTTCCTTCTTGAATTACTTCAATAATCTTTGAAGAGTCGCCCTCAATTTTCCTCTTAAGTTTAGACTTTTTAATTCCAATAGGACGCTGAGTTAAATGGCTTCCGTAGTTATCATCATCAAGATTCAAATTGAATGGGGGTGTTTCCTGCTGAGTAAGTGAGGACATATATTCATCTTAAGCGGGAGAATCAGGCTCGGTTGAGCTATTCATGCACCTCTGACGCTAAACAAATCTTCTTACTGGATTTTCGTCATTCGTAAATTTCTCTGTGTCTTTCATTAGATGCCAGACATGATATAAATTCCAGCCATTTGTAAATTTTGACTCTTGACGTTCCACCATTTCTTTCGCTCTTCGATACTGCGAAAGAAAGTTCGATCATTTGTTAGATTCAATTCAATATTGTACAATAAAATGTAATGAAGTAGACTTTCACACTTACAATATCATGCTCGGAAGCACCACTTGGATGAGCATCCTTAACTTAGCGAATACAAGCCCGCATTTTGCTAATTGCAAACTTAATCGTTTACATCCGCTTATCAAGTGATTTCAAGTGATTTTTTTCGCACTTCACATTTTACAAATTTTCAAAGTGCCCATTCACCGGAAATTTTCTAAGAAGATAAATAAGATTCATTTTTTTAAAGAGTCTTACCTTCACGTGACGTGAATCTAATAAAAACAGCCCAAGACTCCTAAAAAAAATAATCTTAATAAAAGGACTCTCATTCACCGAGCAGTGAAATTCTACTAAAAATTAGAATAATATTAACCTAACGACAAGGACCAAGTTGCCCGGGAACATTTGTACGAATTTTTATTTTCTATTAACGCAAATAACACGTGTGCTTTCTCAATGGATAAAATAATAGATAGACACACACTATTTTTCAATAATTAATTTTTATAATATATAATAATATAATAATAAAATAATATGAGTAATTTTTCGTAAAATCCCCATTTTTTCCTCGTGCTCTTTTCTCAAACCAAAAAAGATAACCGAACCCCTATAAAACACTGCAACTTCTTGGTCCTCTCTCCCACCAGTCATTTTTCAAACTCACCCACCAATCTTGAATTCCTGCTTTACTCTCTTGAATACTACTTCTGGTTTACCGGAGAAGATAAATTGGGCTCGTCGGAAATGGCAGACGGTTGGTTCTCTGGCCATTCTTTGGGTGACCTTAGCCTTGGGTGGAGGTCTCAAACTCAAGATTTTGAACACAGAGGTAATAGATTTTACTTTCCATTTCTTTCTGGGTTTTTAGTTTGTTCAGTTTCCAGATTTGGTTTTAGTTTCTGTCCTTTTTTCTGTTTTCTTCAGGGGCTCCGATTGGGACAATGAATCTGTTGTCGAGTATAGAGAAACCAGCGGCGGCTCCGACAAGAGAGTTCTTCCCAGTTCTCCGTGTGCTCTTCCGATCTGCTCCACTTTTCACGGAGAGGGAGCTCACAGATCTGAGGCAGAAACTGCCCAGATGACCATATTCTGTGGGGGTCAAGTACTAGTATTCAATGACATTCCGGTGGACAAGGCTAGTGAAATCATGATGATAGCCACCGGACCGAACAACCCTACCGCCACTCCGCCGCCATATATGGCGCCGAGTCCAGCTGAATCCACCACTAACAACAACAACAACATTTCAGCCGTTCCACAAATCGTCCCGGATTTTGACCTCCTCTTCCACTACCCTCCTCGGCCACCACTCGGCGCTGGTAATAATCTCAATTTCACTTCTCATTCCCTCGGGAACGGCACAAGTTCTTTTGAATTTACCTTTCTAAATTTCTCTGGGTCTGCAGATTTACCCATGGCAAGGAAGAACTCCCTGGCCCGGTTCTTGGAGAAGAGGAAAAATCGGTAAGAATTCTTGGATCCCTTAATAATTCCAATATTCCATATTCATAAAATTCTGGGCTGGGGACTGATTTGGGGAAATTTTCCTGGAGAAGGATTGCAGCAAATACTCCATACTATCAAGCAGAAAGCAACAAAAAGGGGATAAACGGCGAGGAGGCGTGGCTAGGATTGGGAACTCTGTTTCCGTTTCAAATGGAGCGCCATTAGTTAACTAACTGGCTTCCCTTTTTTTTTTTCCTTTCCTTTTCTCTTTTTAAATTAATTAATTAGCTGTTGGATTTGATAAAATTTTGATAAGGGGATGTGAAGAACAGTGATGTGCATACTCCTTTGCTCCGTTAATTGTAGTCAAGTTTTTACTAAAATATATATAGATATAAAATTTAATGTTTCAATTATTATTAATTATTATTTCTTACCTATTTGATTTGATGATATTCATGTTAACTTCTCACACTCTAGATATGTGTTAGATTCCTCTCTCCTACAGTCTCTTGTAATTAAAAAATATATATTATTTCTTAATCTGAATAAAATAATCATTAGACTATTTTTGTGGAACAGGGAGTAGTAGACTTTTATTGGTTCTTTTCTGTTAGTCACTTCATAGTTAACAAATTAATTAGTTTAATTAAGATTAGAGAGATGAATAACGTTTGGAGTAGGGTTCTTTTGAACAAAGTTGAGCTCAAGTCGAGATATTTTGCTATCCATAAAGATTGTTAACAAGGGTTTAGAAAATTCTAAACATTTTATGATAGTAGTTTTATATGAGCCTTTTTACAGAACCATCATTGGTTTTGTTAATGTACCAATACAGTTATAAAATATTTTAAAAACCAACACTGACCTCTTACAATTTGTAACTCAATAGGTACTTTAATAGAACCAATTATTAGTTCTTTAGAAATTTTGAGTTTTATACCTCACTTCAGGAGGTGTCTGAAAGTCCAATATTGTTGGCAAATTTTTGTGATTTATGAATCTAACAATTTCAAGGCGAGTTATCAAAATTTGTATTGTCAAATAAGGTGCTATATGTCAAAAATAGAAAACAAAATCCAAGCGTCTACACTTTTTTCATCCAAACAATGTTGCACCCGTAGATGTGATTTCTAGTTTGGTTAGAGTAGAAGGAATATCTATTCAAGTAATAAATTCTAGCTAACTAAAATGGATTTTCTTATCTTTCTTTCCTTCTCTTTTATTATTATTATTATTATTATTATCTTTATTTTTTTTTTTTTTGGGTTTTAAACCAACTAAAAGGATTTTCTGATTGATTTAATTATCTGAAAAATACAAATTAGATTTGTCTTTTAAACTACAACATAGAGATGGTAGGAGAGGTGAGTAACTCAAGCTGCACGTACTAGTTTCGATAAAAAAGTGTCTTTACCACTAATGAAAGTTTCTTGTCCATAATTAGATTTCATTTGTAATGGATTCCATCAAAATTTAGGAGTACTTATCTTTTGATGATCTAAAGCAATTACGTGTAGTAGTAGAGCAATGTAGAATGTGTTGGGACCAACCAAATAACGTGGCACGAAAGTTACCCTGGACTTTGACAGTTCTCATGCCTATTCTACTAGGAACTAACCAGTTGGTTTCATCAAAACCCAACTGATGGAACAATTTCAAATTGAAAAAATATGAGCAAGATTTTTAAGATAAGTATTCTAAATTAAGCTCTTTTTTTGGGGGAGGGGGTGGGGGAATGGAATGAGCACTTTTACCATGCCCTCTGTAAGCATTTAGTCAAAAAATCTCGGTGTTAAGTATGTGCGTGTGTGTATACACACATAAATACACAGATGGTAAGTAAAAGTATATGTAGTGAATGTATTTATTTTATTTTATTTTATTTTTTGAAGGAGAATGTATTTATTTTACCTAGCCATATAAATAATAATAAATAAATATCACTGAAGTAAAGCGGAATGTATAGTCTAAATATTATAAAAATCAAATTATTTTATAATTATTGGTACATTAATTGAATGTGTTAAATTTACAGTCCAACTCTAACATTTCCAAAGAGTCATTGATCGAACAAGCATTAAATAAAAATTCAATACCCGACTGCTATATTTACATCATTGGTTAAGAAGAAAGTTAATTTACGGCAGAATTAAGATTCCGCTAACAATTTAAAAAAAAAAAAAGAATCAGGTAGAACTTTTAAATTACGCATCTGTTCACGTCTTGTATTTTTTTTTTTAAATTATTATAGAGCTGATTTGTAGAGGCAATTATTATGGGTTTAAAAGTTGGAAAAATATTTGGTGGCATGGCTCCCCGGTTAAAAGTGCCAGATGGTGTCTAAATAATGGCATCCAAAACGGTCAAAAAATAATCTTTTGTTCCATTTTTTCAGGACATATTGTCTTATATATATATATATATATATCTATATTGGCTACAGGAAAAGCATTTGAAACGGAATAATGAACACTATCTATTTAACATGTACTCTTTCCGTCTCATAAAGATAATCCACTATATTATTTTCATCGCGTTCTATAAAGATAGACCACTTACTATATCGAGTTTGTACTTAATTGTTTTTCATATTTATCCCTAGTTAATTAGTCATTTAAAATACTTAAGTAGCAAAATATTGGGAAGAACAAGTCAAAGAGTTTACTCCATTCAATATTAGCACTTGCAACCGGCAATATGCATTCCACCTTGACATTAATCCCTCCCACTTTGTTCATTAGAATTAATTCTAAATTATTAATTAGTTAGAAGGGCTAAAATAGAAAAACACATGTAAACATAGTACTCATTTCTTATAATTTTTGTTCACATGTTTGTCTAAATAGATTAATTTACTTTGAGAGTAAGAGTATCATACTTGATTCGGTTGGTAAAATAAAAAACTCATATGTAGATTCATGAGACTCAAATTAGAGTCATGCTATTTATACGAAAGCTTTTACAAAATATAGTAAATTCACCATCTTATCCTATATTATTTTTCCCCAATCACACAATACACATTGTTAATACAGTAAATCACTATATTTTGAAAGAGTCTAGAATTTATTTGTCATACCCCTCGATAAATAAATCCATTGGTTAAAGTTTTATTACTAAATGAATTTGTCAGAATCGTTATAAACTTCTTTTCACAACTTTTGTCCAAACTCGAGGGGCACAACTTGCCAATAAACCTCTTTTATTCCTTAGATGAAATAATGCTGTTTGTCGTCTTAATTAGTTTTAAGTGTAGTGTTTGTATAACGAACAAGAAACACGATATATAAAAGTCACTTTATATATATTAAAAACCGAGCACAAGATTGGGAAACCTTTACAAGTAAAATTAGGATTCTACATCTTGTGTCAAAACCTTCCACAAAAGTCAAGTTTTATTTAGTTAAAGTGGCTTCCATATACATA
>CAVNYN010277615.1:5000-12178 GCA_963692815.1 Nyctanthes arbor-tristis
ATTATAAAAATTAAAATAGATTGATTAGGGTTTTTCTGATACACATAAGGGCAAGAAGATAGGAGGGCAAAAACATTTATAATTGTTAAGAATAAGATGATTATTTGTGTCATTTTAATTTTGACCATTTTAGTATATTTGAAAAATTGGTGATATTAATGCAAAAAATATAGTCTCAATAAAATTAACCTTTAAGTATATATTATGGTAAATAATAATATTTTCTTTGAAAACACGTGAGAATAGTAATGTATAAAAGAAAATTGTTAACAAGTAAAAGAGTTGGCATAATAGTTTAAAAACATGTTACTCGTAACATGTAGGTCATGAGTTCTATCATTCACTATGACATTTGTAACAATTTTTTTATTAAAAGTGACCGCGGGTGTGGTATGACATTATAAGCAATTGTGCCAGATAGAACTTTAGGCGGGAAACATTTTATAATTGCGCTAGATGAAATTATAATTGTACCAGAAAACTCTTGTATTGTATATTATTATATTATATGATTGGGTAGGAACACTACAGTCAGTACATATAGCATTATCTTATTTGGAGATCTAATTATGAGATATTAATATTATCTTTTCTGAAAAACATGAAGCATTCAAATAAGTTTGCCAGTTGTGCTTAATCTTTTAAAAAACAACAAGAAGATGATGATGATGATGATGATGGTTATTATTATTATTATTACTACTACTAGTAGATTTTTCACCCCATGCACTGCACGGGCATAACAACAGAAATTAAAAAAATTTAGGGCAGAAAAGAAAAATGACGTCTCGATCATTTTACCAATATAATACTAAACTTGGATTTTTTTTTTGGTTATTGAAGGAAAAAAGTTTTATTCTAAATGTATTTCTAACTATTTATAATCAAAAAATAAATATTAAAATAACTATACTTAAAAAAAAAAGATAATATAGAATTAGCAATCAATTTTCTGTTAAATTTCCACAAAATATAGTGTAAGTATGATTAATTAATTTTCACGAAACAACAGTGGCAATGTTTAATTTATGTAACTATACTTATTTTCCACATAAAAAAACCAACCATAGTCCGTCAAATTTGGCTTTTAATAGATTTAAAATATGTAAAATAGGTTAAGTCGAGAATTTTATTTTAAAAGAATCAATTCGAGAATTGTTAAAGCATGCTTAAAAAGAATTCAAATGTTTATTATAAAATTTCTAGCAAGAGTAGTGTGTGTGTGTATGAGAGAGAGAGGGGGGAGAGATTCATCATATGTAATAAAATAATCAATTGTGGGTAGAGGATGTTAAAAAATAAAAGAAAATAAAGTAAAATGTCAAAAAAAAAAAGAAAAAACAAATTTCCCTATAACATAAGTGGTAGAACAGTAATCCGAACTAAAAGTGCAATTCAAGCCCAAACACAACATGACACCCAATTGAAATCTTCGATTGGAAACCTAAAATTAAAAATCAAGAAAATGGATTAATTAAGATAACATAAAAAATTAATTCAAATATTCTAAAAAAAATAATATTTCAAATAAAAAATTAAAGATAAATGAAAAGTTAAGGAAAAAAAAGCCTTACATCAGAAACCTAAAAGTAGAAATCATGAAAATAGATTAAGGAAATGAAAAGAAAATTAATTCAAATCAACAATCAAAGATAAAGGGAAGAGAAATATTAGAAGAATCGAATTTCTAAAAGAAGATTGAAACCATAATTGGATGAAGATTCGAGGATGAAGCACAAAGAGGATAAATTAAGGAAATTTGAATCCAACACAAACATAACCATAGAAATTAGAAGATGGATTGATCAGTATAAACTTCGAAAAGGAAAAGATAAGGAAGATGTGGTGAAGAAGATAATTCAGGGAAAAAAATAAAAAATATAATTTTACAGATGACATTACTAATGACGTGATCAGAATCCTTATAAAGCCAGACCATTGGCGGGAAAAATTATGCCAGATAAACTTATCTTATTATTAATATATAGATTATTATTACTAGAATTCTCACATGTACGTTGTACAGGACTTAAAGTAATAATAACTGTAATAATTTTAGGGAGATATTTATCTGGTATGAAAAAGTGACATGGTTAGTTGTCAGCTGTATATTGGATGATTGTGGGCCTTCAAATGCACCACTTGCAAATAAACAACCAATTCATATTTGCCAACTAACAAATATCAGTTATTCATATCATATAAATATGTATGCCTAGAATTACTCTAATAGCAAATGTCAATGAATTTTTATATAAAAATTTAATAAATTATTAATAAAGCTAGTTGAGTCATATATTAGCATTATGAGACATAAATTTTTATAACCATTCTATCATATTTTAATTTATTTGTCAGTAACATTTTTTGTACCAGATAATTCTTTTCTTTTTTGTTTCTTTTCTCTTTTTTTAATACATTGGATATAGAAAAAGATAGAGAAACCAATATCAGTTATTCATGTCAGATATACATGTCTCCATATAATTACTCTAATAACAAATGTCAATGAATATTTATACAAAAATTTCATATAAATTATTAATACAGCTAGTTGAGTCATATATTTACATTATGAAACATATATTTTTATAACCATTTTATTATTACATTTGAATGAGACATAAGTTTTTATAACCATTCTATTATTACATTTGAATGTCTAAGTTTTTATAACCATTCTATTATATTTCCACGATTTAATTATTTTTTTTTATACAACAGGTATAGGGGAGGGGCATGTGTGTTCCAACCCAGGACTTCCTGTCTAGAATATGAGAAACCTAATTAATGTAGCAGTTGTTTGAATTACAACACCAGTTAATTATGCATGTATAAATTAAAATTAATTGAGGTGATTCAATAAAAGTAAAATGTTTAAAAATTGTTGAACAACTATGACAGTACAACTGTATTAACATTCGGTCAATCTCTCAAATAAATAATCCAACTACAAATACAGTAAGACCATATTTAAAACGAAAAACTGAAATCCTTGTTTCATGGGAAATTATCGAAAAGTTCCAATTTATATTAATTATAGAATCGGTAAATTGAAGTACTATAATTTAAAAAAAAAATCAAATTTGATTATTGCACTACAATAACCATATAAAAATTGCTTCAAAAATCATTAAAAAATGAAATTTACAATAAGGCTATAGATTTGTAGAAATTTATTAATTTAGACACGTATTATGCATGTGTTTTCGAATTATAAAGATTACTATTTACTTTTTTGAAATAAAACTCCTAATTAATTTCATATTCGATTTGATAAGATCCCTAATTCAAAATAGTTGGCAAAAGAAACTACCGAGAAAAGTGAATATCATTTCATAAATTATTGTAACAATTTCCAAAAAAAAAAATAAGATAACAAAATACAAAAAAGAGGAATTAAATGATATCACCAGAAATCTTATAGAGTCATAAATCTTACAGAGCCAGAAATTGAGCGGGAAAACCATACTTCTCTTATTATATATATTATTATCATTATTATTATTATTATAACAGTAGTTAGCAGCAGAGAACATTTTCAAATGTGCAAACTGTTTAATGTTGAATTGTTAAGGCTTTATCTAAAAGTTTAAACTAATAGATTGGGTTAATTTTATATTATTTATTATATTATAGCTTCAGCACACCCCTTTACATGTAGACGTGTGCTCTTCCGATCTCATCAAAGCCTAACATGTGCAAATTTCATTTAAATGGGTGGCGTGAAGATTTGAACCCAGGACTTTTGTTTACTCTGATACTATGTGGAAATTATTATGACCACTTGATCTAAAAGTCTAAGCTAAAAGATCAGTGCAATTTTATATTATTTATTATATTATATATTCACTAGTATAAATCTCATATCGACTAAATATAAAAATATAAATCAACATATAAGCGTTTGAAGATCGGAAGAGCATTTTAAGATAGAACCCCAAATCTTAATATGGTATCGGAGCCTGTTAAGCACAATAAGAAATTCGATCTGGTTAAGACTTAAATGAGTACGCAGATTTCAAGATTGGTATGCTCTAATAATCCACCATCTTGTGGGGGCACGTTGAGAGATAAATCTCATATCGACTAAAAATAAAAATATAAACCAACATATAAGCGCTTTAGCTACTCCTCTTAAAAGATTGACCTTTTAAGATGGGACCCTACGTCTTAATATTTAATTCTTATGACTATAGTATCTCACTCTATATAAACCAACATATAAGAGTTTAGGCTACTCCTCTTAAAAGATTGACCTTTTAAGATGGGACTCTAAGTCTTAATATTTAGTTCTTGTGACTACAGTATCTCACTTTTATTTTATGGGGGTATCAATTATATTAATTTGACCTCTATGTCAGTGTCAATATGAGCTTTTCTAATACTCTAAGAATATCGAGTGTTCTGTGCTAAGTACTTAACTTCTAATATATCAGCATCGATAAATGTACTTCAAGCAAAGAGAGGATTGACAAATAGATATATGTACTTTTTAATAGATAAAATGGGAACGTCAAGCTCAGTAGTTCATTTTTTTTATTTGTCATAAGTACTAAGTTTACAATACAATTATTCTATTTGTAGCTATCCGTTTACACAGACAGTGACTAAATGCAAATAAAATGATCTAAACACCCCTATTTGAGTTATTCAAAATATCGCTTGAATGGGAAACAAAAAAGAAAAAAAAAATTCAAAACCCAAATACCCAATCGTCCTCCCTTCCCCTAAAACATCAGAAAGCTCTCTTCTTCCTCAAATTTGGATTCCCGAAATTCGGTCTAGGGTGTAGAAGTGTCTCTGCTTTGACTTGGATTGCGAAGAGCCTGCTCTCTTCTGTACGATCTACGCATTTTCGTTATGATTTTGGTCGGCAATTTCATTCCGGTAGCTGTGAGCAAATTCAGTTCTGACTGACGATTCCAAATCCTAGGCTTGCGAGTAAATTCAGTTCACTTTATTGTCTAGTGTGAACCTACCAAAATCAATCTGACATGTTTGCAACCCACCCCCTCAAATTCTAATTGCGTTGCTTTTTATTATTTCGGGTAAAAAAACGATCTTTACGACATTTTTTATCTTTACCTCTCTATTTTGTTCTCACTCTTGTTTTGTGTGAAATTAACCCTTTTGGAGCTTGTACAATGGTAATTTTTGTTATCTTGGAATCGTTGCAATTTGTGGAAAATATAATCATGTAAATAACTTCTTTAGACAGAAACAACCTCGAGTGTTGTGGTAAGAAATACATGGAAGACATTGTGAAATATGCCTCAGCTAGCCTTTCTTGTAGCAGAACCTGAAATTCTCTGTTGTTGAAATTAGAGATAACTAGATAAAAAGTAATTGAGGACCTTCAAGTGTGGGATGTAATGACGATTTTGAACTGTGTTTTGCGAATGAGAAATTAGCAGTTGTGTTTGTTATATTGTGTTTGGTTAAATATCATATCCCCACTTGATATTAGGAAATTGTTGATATGTTGGTTGTAGAAATCCTCTTTGCTAGTGATGGTGGTTGCAGAAAGGGGAATTTATTTAAAAGACCAAGTTAGCCATAGTTTTCATTTAAAAGGCCACCACTTCATACTTTTTGTTCAGCTAATCAAACAATTTAAAAATAATAAAAACCTCACAAATATCTTCCACAACTACCATTAACGTTAAAAGACGGATGGTTTCAACTCACCCAACTGCTCCCACAAAAAATAAGACAACGATCTCCTGCAAATCTCAGCTTCAATTTTCTAGCAAGGAAAACTCTGATTCTCACAATTTGGTTGAAGAAAAGTGGAAAATCTCCTCAATAATCAGTCCATGATCTTCCCAGTGGTTCATTCATAGATGTATATGGTTTTTCAAGAATTAAGAAGATGAATATAAACTCATAGTATGAATCTTTTTACTCTTTGTTGATCTTTTTAAACATTTTTGGGAATGAGAGTGAGTTTGCTTGATATGAGAGTGGGTTTCCTATGTTAAATTGTCGCCATGGCACTCATGTCGCGATCTGCACTATGTCACGACATGGATGCCGTGATAGCAATTTAAAGTAGTTTATTGCTTTTGCTTATTTTTATAACATGTGCAGTGTGTTTGGATGCTAGTTTGTGGTTCAGTTGTCATCACTGTATAGAAGTCGTGCCATGTGTAACTGCATGGCACTTATGTCGTGATTTCAGTTAGAAATACTACTTTTTCGTTAGAGTTGTAACCAAATTTCAAAACATGTGCCGTTGTTTTAAGGTTGGTACAATAGAATAGTTGACGTCATGATATATATGCTGTGAGTTACACTATATCACAACATCTATGCCATTATTCCTATATGAACTTAATTGTTTTTTTTTCTTAGTTCTAATTGATCTCTGAGTGAATATAAGGTTCTTTGCATTTTCTTTTTGTTTAGTGGGATGCATATGTATCGTTTTATTGTAAGCATCTACATAGTTATCTTTTTATATAATTTTCATGCAGCAGGTTTGCTTAATTAGAAAAATTGTGAAATAAAGAAACCGAAATTTATTTATTTATAGTTGTAATGCAATCATGGACAATGGGGATACAATGTATATTTCAATTTCTCAAGGTGGTGAGTTCGTAGAGGAAAACTCACAGTAGATGGAAATGCAGGTCCACAGTGGATGGTCCTTTACAGGTGGATCATGTCTTTGTCTCCAACAGCATTTTGTATATAGAACTGTACAACAAAGTCCTAGAGGAAATTGGTGGAGATGGTGCATTTAGTTATGTTTTTTTATTTCTTTCTATTTTTAATCCGGATTGCCTTCATAAACTAATATTCATTAGAGTTGTGCATTTATTCTCTTTGATATACTTTGATTGTCTTGTTATAGAGTTGGAACTCTAGTGTTTGGTAGTTCCAAGTCCACTACGTTTGATTCTATGAAGAGTTGCATTTGAATTGTTGTGGGAAGAACTGGACATGCGTTGATAAATATGTTGGAAATTGCGTATAACTAGTACAAGTGTATTTCTGTAGATCACGACACTCATGCCGTGATGGTCAATACCATAACTGCATGAGTACAGTGATGTACGTATAGGGTGATTTTGAGACTCTCATTTAACATGGATGCACTGAATACATTTTTATGCATATTCTACTGACTATAATGTCCTAGAAACTTCGTTGGACGTGCCAAGTATACGTTA
>CAVNYN010277631.1:0-10297 GCA_963692815.1 Nyctanthes arbor-tristis
ATAATTTCTAAATCTAAAATAAATATCTCTTCCAGCAATAATCATATATAACAATGAATACATGTATACACAAAAAAATTCCACAATTTAACAAATTAACAAATAATCATATATAAATTTATTTAACTTTGCAACTAGTTTGCCGATCTGGAGAAAAAAGGCAGTGATTCGCCAGTCATCAGCCCCCGCCTCCGATCGATTTTCACCTTAAAGTACCAAGAAATCAGTGGCCACGAATCATAATACCCAAAGATACGAAGAAGAAGGAAAATTGAGTGACATTACCAAGAAGTGGAGCCTGCCAGCCCCCGCATCGTACCGCAGCTGCCGCTCGCCGGAAGGGTACCTTGGGTGGAGATATAGGGAATTGGGGGTCGATATGTGGGGAAGAAATTTTCGTAAAGTGATTAAACACTGAAAACGAGCCTCGAGTTACTCTTTAAATGGGTTTTTTGTGTGTGAATGTTGGTTGAAGTTCGATTTGCAGAATGGAGTTCAAAACGGGTCTGCGCAGAATGTTTCAACTGGGGTTTTGGGAGTATTTAAAAAGGCAATGGTACTAGGACCGACGCCTTTGTTATTTTTGGGCGTCGGTCTCTTTGTGGGACCGACACACATTGTTGAGATCGGCTAGCGGCGCCAGTTTTTAAAAAATGACCGACACCTATTTTTGAAAGTTAATTTCAATTTTACCACCGCATTTTGTTTACAGGTCCCTTCTTCCAAAAACTGACGATTAATTCCAATTTTTGTGCAACTCTGTAGTAGTGTCATGAAAACATGTACATTTCAAGAGTTAGTTAGTGTACATTATTCCAATGGTTCATTAATGACATAATATTTTTGCACAATTTATAACTTACCTTTGACCTTGTTGTTGAATGTAGTTAGACAAATTAGATTGTTATAATTTGGGTAGTAATATAGAAGTTATGATGTTTGGAGTATTTGATTTATAGTGGCCTAAATTAATTTAATCAATTCTTGGGTTATGTGTTTGTAAGTGTTGGTTCTATTTTTTGTAGCTAGATTAATTGCATGTGTTGATTCTATTTCTTATTGGCTTTAGATGCTGTGTTTGTTGTTTTACATCTTCCATAGGGCTATAATAGCTTCTTATGCTGCTGTGTATACTGAAAAAAATTTATGAAGCGGCGTCGGTTATTACATAAAAACCGACGCCTATAATATATTTACAAAAAATAAATAAATAAATAAAAATAAGCTTTAGGCATCGGTTGTTGGTATATAACCGATGCCTAAAACAACTATAGTGTATTTTTGCGTTTATTTTTTTTAAGATATACTATATGCGTCGGTTGTTTACATACAACCGACGCCTTTGGTGTACTTTAGGCATCACCCACAAACCAACGCGTATACTTGAACAATTCGCGTCGCTGCCTATAGCGTCTCCACCAGAACTAACGCGTATTGCTTATTACAACCAACGCCTATTACACTTTTTTGTAGTAGTGTACGTAATATATTTATAATACTAAGTAGTGAGTTAATTTTTCTCACCTAAAACTGACATCCTAAGGGAATTAGGAATCTGATGTCATGATGATGTCAAGTTGGTGTCTTATTTATTTTTCTTTTTTTTATTTTCGTTCATCCTAATAATAATCGGATAATACTAACTAAGTCGTTGATTAATTTTCTAATTTTGCATAGTAATTTTTATTAATCTATTCCTTAATCCTTTTTTTTCAAATTTTCATAATTTTGTTTATTACATCTTTTAATTTTACATAACAATTTTTAATCATCTCTCAGTTGTTGAGGCGGAACTTTTGGCCTTTAGAGATGCTTTAGATTTTGACTAACCAAGTAAGTATATCAATCAGATTCTTAATCATCTGTTTAATTTATTTGCGTTTAACTGGGTAAGTACAGCAAGCAAATTCGTCATTATCTCTTTCCTTTTATATTTGAATAATCAAAGCAACCTTTAAGCCGCGTAATCGAGTAGGTACACAAGCAGCTTTATATATATATATATATATATATATATAATCGAGTAAGCACACATATATTTGCCAACAATCGATAAATTAATATAGAATATCAATTTTGAATGCTTTAATTAATTTTTAGTTTGAGTGATCTGGTTGATGAACATATATCATTTTTATTTTTAATGGTTTAATTAATTGATTGCTTTAATTTATTTTAAGATATATATAAGTTTTCCGTGCAACGCACGGGTAGATTAGCTAGTTTTATTATGATGTCAACTCACTTTAATGTTCATTGGTTTTTGCCAAAAAAAAAAAAAAAATTATTTTGTTATTATGAATACTTTCATTACCCATATGAGCATTATCAAAGTTTACTTTTCCGCTCAATAGTTTTACAATCACCACATAAATACAATCATCAAAGTTGAATTCAAAATTTAAATTATTATTATCTTATTGATATTTTCTTAAAATAATTATTTAAAGCATTAGCTTATAAGTTTTTACATCTTTTATTTATTATGATGATGATAATAAATAATAGAATATTAACTTGTCTCAGCACCTCACCTCGTTTTTAAAATATTCGACATTTAAAAAAATATATATATTCTTTCATCTTTATGGTAAGCGGAAAAGAAATTCAAATATTAGTTGAACCCAACTTTACATTAAAAGTTATCTTTTACTTGTTTATGAGTAAAAATACTTGGCATTGTTAGGTTTAACTGCATTGTTCTTGCATAAATTCCTTTATTATAATTAAAATACTAGTATTTTATAGAAACTTCTAATGTTGCTTCCACAGGCAAGGGAAATCAAATTAATACATAATGAATAATGTTAACACCACTAGGCACTAGTACTAAACACAAGTTTATGTGGCATTACCATATGTAGTATATTAGACAATAAGTGAAGTTAACTAATCATATGATACTATATATGTGCACTCGTGCTTAATACTAGTAGTACTATATAACATCAATAGTATACAAATGATTCAAAACGTAACCGGTCTTTATATGATATTAAGAAGAAATATTCTACTTTTACGACTTTAAAAATTGAAAAAAAAGAATTTACAGAAATTTTTACACAATACATGTGTGCTATGTTATTAGAATAGATTCAAAAGTGATGTAATGTAATGTGTAATAAAATAAGTATTTTGTGAAAATTGTGTATGTTTTTGTGTACATGTTACATTGTTCTATCTAAAATATGTGTGCTTATCGTAATAAATTATATATCTACCAATTAATACACTCATCTCCTCAAATATTAACGTTAAGAGTGTATCTAGTTATTATGAAATAAATAGAGGACTCTGAATAAATACATAAATTGTAATGAAATTATTTATATTTCAAAAAAAATATTAACATGTATGTTTTCATGAAAGAGTGAAAAGTCTTTTTAACTTTGTTAATGCCTGCACGTATTTATTAAATATGAAAATTTTCACCTGAGCATTGTATACACATATCCATGTGTTAAACTGAGCATACTCCTCACAATAAGGTGAACCCCAGTGCATGTAGAATTATCAGATATGAGGAAGTATTCATTTAATTTTAGCACATCATGAACACAGTATTTAATGTTAATAGATTTTACTAAAGAACGTTCCAACTAAGACCTCTGCAGGCAATGTATCTGATATGTACATTTGATTGTTATTTTGGAATAGCTATAGTAAAATAATTAACCAAAAAAAATTTAAATGAACAAAACTAAAGCTGTCAACTGCTAGAAGACAATTAATAAATATATTCTCAAAATATTAACTAGTTGAAATTTGTGCAATATAATATATGTGGGTTACTCCCATTTAATATGTGTACGTGATTTGGTAACAAATTCTATTTTGATTTATTATTTAGTGGAAAGACTTACCTTAAAATTTTATTTACATGATTTTGACAATGTTTATTTCCATAGAGTCAGATATGGAGTCCGAGAATCAATAAACAGTCACGTGACATGAGACATATGACTTTACTGTTTTGCACTGGTTCTCGAACTCCATAGAATAGACCGATTTGGCTCTATAGAAAAACTGTTTTTAATTACAATAGAGCGAGAAAAAACTTTAACTTGTTCTTATACTATTAAATTTTTAGTTAGCAAGCCCTTTACGATAAACAACGTTAATTTATTATCTTAAAAAAAAAAAAACAATGTTAATTTATTTATTACTTAAGTTGCGTTACTGTTCAGCCACGATTAGATAGCATAAGCACAAATTAGTAGCCATTAGTTACATGTAAAAGTTAGAGTAAAAAAGAGCTTCCATTTCTCTATAAAAATGTGAGTAAACTTGAAACCGTTGAGCATACGAAGAATCATATTTTACTACAAAAACATCATAGAATGGCTCCTAGAAAATCAATTACCTTAGCATTTCTTTCACTGGTTATGCTATTACTTGTGGTGAGTTCTGAGGCTGGAGGAATTGCTATATGCTGGGGACAGAATGGAAATAAAGGGACATTGTCTGAAACCTGTGCCACAGGCAACTACGAGTTTGTGATCATCGCGTTTCTTTCATCATTTGGAAATGGCCAAAAACCAATGATCAATTTAGCCGGACACTGCGATCCGTACAGCAATGGCTGTGTTGGTTTGAGTTCAGACATAAAGTCTAGCCAATCCAAAGGAATCAAAGTGATACTTTCGATTGGAGGAGGGGCGGGGGGTATACCCTGGCCTCATCTCAAGATGCCAAGGACTTAGCAACTTACCTTTGGAACAACTTCTTGGGTGGAAAATCCTCGTCTCGCCCTCTTGGGACGCTGGTTTGGATGGAATTGATTTTGACATTGAAGGTGGAACATCACAACATTGGGATGAACTTGCCAGGTATCTTTGTAAATATAGCGCGAGAGGCAAGAAGGTGTACGTAATCGCTGCTCCTCAATGCCCATTTCCTGATGCTTGGGTGGGGGGAGCATTGAAAACTGGCCTTTTTGACTATGTTTGGGTTCAGTTCTACAACCCACCTTGCCAGTACGCATCGGGTGATGACTCCAATTTGGTGAAAGCATGGAAGCAATGGACTTCATCCATTCCGGCCACTGAGATTTTCTTAGGATTACCAGCAGCCCCAGACGCGACAGGAAGTGGCTTCATCCCGGTGGATGATCTTACTCCGGCAGTTCTTCCAGCTATTAAGGGCTCTATAAAGTATGGAGGTGTTATGTTGTGGTCCAAGTATTATGATGGTGAAAGTAGATACAGTTCCTCCATTAAAAGCCATGTCTAGAACATATACTACTATATATAAACTGGATTCTGTATGTTATGTGTGTGTTTTCTGTTGTACATTAGTCGAATTTCACCATATACGATGAACAAATTACAAATATATGGATAGGTCTACTGCAAAACTGAAGAAAAAAGACACAGAGGAAACACCAATAAATAGTACAAAATGATAAGATCAAGAGTAAAATTCACAAAAGGTCCCCAACCTTTGTACTTTGAGTCGCCGGAGTTCCTAAATTGTTTTTTAACACGCTGGGTCCTCACCCCTTAATAAATGTGCACAAAAAGTCTCTTCTAATTGAATCCATCTAATATTCCGTTAAATAGTTGAGGAAATTACCTTTATACCCTTATCTGTTAACTTTAAAAATTAAAAAATATAAAAATAAAGAAAGGAAAAAGGGGGAAAAAAGGAAGCAAATCCAACCCCTCACCCAACCCCCCCCCCCAAAAACGGGCGACCACTTTGGTGGCCGGAAATGGTGCGAGACTTCCCCTTTCACTACCATTTCCTGCAGATTTCAGCCGCTGAAAATGGCAATGAAATGAGGGAGCCCCCCCCCCCCAATTTTATGCTGTTTCTGGCAGACTAAAGGGTCCATCCCCTTCAGCTTCCGGAAACGGCAGCACTCCCCCTATTTTCTGCCATTTCTGGCATATGGAAATGGCAGAAAAATTTTTTTGGGGGGGGGGGAGACTCCCCCCTTAACTGCCATTTTCGGCAAATGGGAGAGGGGAGACTCCCCTCCTTCACTGCCATTTCTAGGCAGCTGAAATATGCTGGAAATGGCAATGAAAAGGGGAGTCTCTACCCCTCCATTTTTCAGTCATTTCCGGCAGACGAAAGCTGGAAATGGTAGCATTACTTGGCCGCTGGAATGTTGCAATTTTCAGCATCCAAAGTGGTTGCCAGTGCCCGGGGGGTTCGGTGGGGTGGAGTTGTTTTTTTTTCCCTTTTTTATTTTTATATTTTTTTAATTTATAAATTCTTTTTTTAATTTAAAGGATAGAGGTATGAAGGTAATTTCCTCAACCATCTAACGGAATATTGAATGGATTCCGTTAGGAGGGACTTTTTGTGCATATTTATCAAAGGTTGAGGACCCAGCGGCCTAAAAAAAGGCTAAAGGCCCAGGCAATTTAAAGTGCAAAGATTGGGGACTTTTTGTGAAATATACCCTAAGTTGAAATTTGAAACAAAGAGTCCATTTCAAGAACTTTCCAAAAGTTTTATTAAAAAACTTCCTACCCATATGGCATGTACAGATATACGCCATGTGGATTTAAAATATACATGATTTCGATTTGAAATATACATAGTGTTCACCTATGCAAGCCCCACATAAGTGGGAAGCTAATTTTTTAACGAAACTTTTGAGAAGTTCTTGAAAATTTTTCTTGAAACAAAATCTAACCTAATTAATGGCGGCGATAAAAATGAAAATCAGCCTGCGAGGGCTCTGTTTCTAGCAATCTCATCATGTTTCTATGACTCTTCATGGACTCTACATGGGGAAGGTTAAATAAAGGCTTATTTCTAATAGGAAAAAAGCTAGCAAATATGTTGTAAATAATTATTTTATTTAGTGATGACTATTGTACTCCTGAAACCCTAGACTTGTATCTATAAATAGGTTGCTTTTGTTCTCATATTGATATACAATTCATGAGTTTTTTCTTCAACTTTTTTCTCTATTTTTCTATTCTTTTCTTCTAGTTTATAACACATTATTAGCATGATCTGTTTTTCAATTATTTTGCATTACATTTTTTTATGATGAATCATGAATGAAATCATAATTAATATGATTTTCCTTCAAAAATTCCAGTGTCGAGGGATTGAATTTTCTTCTTGACATATGAGACGATTTGTTTATTTTTTAATGTGTACATATCATCTTATTGGGATCTTCATCTAATTTAATGGTGAGATGGATTCCAATTTAGTACACGAAGTAATCTACTAATTTAATGGTAAGATTCTTTCCAAATTTTCTAATTATTATAGATTTTCCAAGAAAAAATATTGATGTATTGAGATAGCATGTGCTACACACGATTCTCAAATTTTGATTAGAAGAGATCCATGTAATTAGATCTCAATATTTATTTTACCTTTGGATTGCTAATATTCAATTTTCAATGGATTTTTAGTATCTAATTATTTATGTCATAATTACTCTTTTGTTTCTCCATATAAAGGAGATTATAAATTCTCTCTTGATTGATCTCTTTCCGGAAATAATTGCGGCGGTCAATCACGTAATGAGTGTGGATATTACGACCACTATTTATATAATTTCTATCATTCCTTCTTGTTCTAGAAACGATATGATATACTACTATACATCCATATGTTGAAATTGATATTTTTTTTATTGGATGTAATATTAGATTCACAAGTGACACATCCCCATACGTTATAATTAATATAGTGTTTGCGAGGATTAAGTCTTGAATTATATTAATAATAATCTTGACGATTATTATTATAACATCCTGCAAAAATTTGACAATGAATTAAATAATATGACAGTTATGGGGAATTACTTGATTTGTAAGTGTTGACGTCAGATTATGTTTGAGTCCTAGTCAACAAAATATAGACCCGCGTGTCAGGCCTACTAGGATGAAAGTTCTGAACTTCATGTCTTGTTTGAGACCCAAGCCCATGTTCGATATATTTTGAATTTTTAGAGAGAGAAATTGTTCTAAAAAAGTGTGGATCCTTTAAATGAGGCACCCCCTCCATATTTATAGTCCTTGATAAGAAGGGGTGAGCTGGTACTGTATAAACTTTCAGGGCTCCTGCCACCAAATACATCAAAAGTACAAATAGAACATTCTAAATTGGAAGGTGAAAGTACAACCATTCGAGTACAATATAAGTACGACTTTGACTGACTTGTCTGAACAATTGACTTTCACCAGCTATCCTTTCAGCCACTATGTGAGAGGAGCTGATCCCTTAAGATTTGGAATCTAATTTCAGCCCTTAGCTATGCTGGCAGAATACATGGCACTGATTCTGAACGAGCCTACAACAATTGCCACCAAGTACTTGAGTTTGCATGCAACGAACTTAAGTACTTTTCTCTATTAGGAACACATTGGTGCTTACGTCATATGCCACATCTCACTTGTCATTTAATTTTTCAGTACAAAATTTTACAAATTAAGTCTCGTAGTGCGCCTTCTTGTCATGCCATAGCCGAGTCTAGACTCGACTTCGCTTTTTAAGGGGGTTGAATTTAGCTTCAAAGCATTTCACTCTACTTAACCGAAGGGGCTAGATATTTTTACATCTCCAAATTTCACAGGACTTTTCAGAAGTGCTGGCTAAGTGATACTCCAAATTGAATAATTTCAAGACTTTTTAAAAGTGCTGAAATTGATCTTCAACTTATTTGCATTTTTTAATCAACACTAGGACTAAATATTTGGACTTCGTTAACGTCATTTTCAGCCATGACTTTGAGCGGTGCTGACTTTAAGTGGTGCCGAATTTTTGAATTCAAATTTCCATTTCATCACTTCAGCCGTGACCTTGAGTGGTGCTGATTTTGGAATTCCTCGAGAGCATCTCCAATGGGGTAGTCTAAGTTTTGGGTGGTGTAGAGGAGAGAGATAGAGAGAAGTTGATTATTTTAATTTAATATTGGTGGAAATAGGTGAAGGAAAAAAAGAGAGGGAAAAGTGAAAAAGATGAGAGAGATAGATCGAAATTCAAAAATAATGATGGACCTTACACATGATACGAGGGAGGAAAAGTGAGGAAAAAGTGATATAAATGAGAGAAAAGTGATTAAAAGAGAAAGGAAATTAAAATAAAATAGGAAACATGTGGGACAGTTTAAATTTTTTTTGTATGTCTCTCTCTTGGAAGACTTTGGTGAAGGACCATGAGCATTGAAGATGCTCTAAGTGGTGCTGATTTTGGAATTCAACTTTCCTTCAAACAATTTCTGTAACGATAAGAAAAATTTAACCCTAACAAAACTTTGAATGTACGTTGAATTCCACTAGACTTGGACTAATTGATGCTAGCTTAACTCTAGCTAGACTACTCTCTTATCCCCAACTTAGTGCCCTGTTACAACAAGAAAAACCTATTAGATTTCCAACCAAACTCTCAATTCCACTCACATTGGAACTCATCTCCCTTTTGATACTACATATACGCCCACATACATACACAAGAATACACACATTCACTCACAACAGAAATACAACCTGCAAATCGCAAGTTATACATACAACACACACATAAAAATCGGCAGCCACTGCTGCCTCTCCTCCAAGCCAAAACCCCAGCCGTTGACCCCTCCCCCAACCTGCCGACCGAACCAATCCTTGCACCACAGCCCTTCAAAACCCGATACGAACCATACACCCTCAGCCGCGACTGCCTCGCGTCGCTCAACCCACCACCAAGTCGCGACTGCCTCCCGGCGCGCCTCTAGTCGGACCCATCAAACCCGAGCCGCGACTCTCTTTTATCGCTCAAGCCACCCTCCCTTCTCGAATGAATCCTTCATCCATCGAACCACGAACCCTCTTCACCGCGAACCCTCTTCACCGCGTGATCCTCTACCATCTGTCGACCTCGCAGTTTCCTTGCACCCATCACCCTTCCGCAGCCGCCGCGTCGGTGCACCACCACCACTACCTGTCGCTCGACCGAACACCACACTCGAGTCACACCAAGAACCCCAACCTGCGACCCCCCTCTTCGTCGCCCGAACCTCGCCCAAACACATCAAACCCCCTTGAGCCTCCTCGTGCTTCTGACCGAACCTGTCCGCGGCCACCGCGCCGGCACACCTCCACCACAGCCACCACTACCGTTCCCTCAATCGACCCCCCTCTCTTTCTCTGATTCTCGCTCCAAATTCAGACTTAGGGATTAGATATTGAGTCCAATTTTGCATCCTAGGTCCCCATGTTTTAATCTGTGTCGTGTCGGCCCCTAGAGTTTGTTTGATGTTTTAGTTAGTCTTACATCTTTCAATTTAGCCGAGTTCAGTCCCTTCAGTTTTAAAAGAGTCTAAGTTGGACTAAAA